>JAOQMR010000002.1:31532625-31549759 GCA_027563865.1 Erythroxylum pelleterianum
CTTGTTCTGTTCCGTCCCGTCCTGCCTAGTCATGTCCCGTCCCTATCTGCTGAAGACGCTAACCAAACGCTGCGTTATACTTCCCCTCAACTCTGGATTTTTGCTCTCAATTTTGTCTTTGCTCTTATCACTCATCTTTGGCATATCAATTGTAATATCCTATTCTCCAAAACTTGCTTAGGGTTCAACCCTAGATCAAGCATTGCATATACATGCATAACAATAGCATTCATACACGAATTGATATTTGCACACATTACAAGTAAGTATATGCACTCATTTGACATGTCCCTGAATATGAAAATTGTTAAGTAACTATGATGTGGATTGTGAATTGTTATATTTTGAATTTTGGTTTGATTGGATTTCAATTAGTAAATTGGAATTAATTGTTATTAATTGGGAGATTGATAAATTAATATGTACAATTGGATTAAAAAAAGCCAAGTGTAGGATAAATTGATACATAAAAAATTAGGATGGGTTCGTTTATAATTGGGTGATATTTGACATAGTTAATTAATTGACAAATTGACCAATTATTATGTGACTTGTGGACTAATTATAATGAGACATATGAACTGATTAATTGGTAACATATGGCAATTTAATGTGTGGTTTAATGGCAGCATATGAAATGGTTAACGACAACATATGAAATGGGCAAGTGGATTCCATGCCTTAAGACATATATCTTTGAAAATTGGTGACATCTATCATGTTGATGAAGCAAATTCCAACATCAATGTTTCTGTTGTTTCCCCCACCTCTCCCCACCGAAATTGCTTCAAAATTTTCTCTGTATTCTAGTTTTTACTCTAGCTAAATTGGTACATGAAATTCGCACATTAACCTCTCGCAAAACAGGCAAGACACCAGTTGTTTGTTTTCTTGTGTTTTTACCGAAACTAGCTCATCTTCACCTTGAGTTTGTGATGAATTTTTCCTGCTTGGAGGGCTAGTATAATCTGGAGTTTTTAGCTGAATTGTTAGCCTAATAAGTAAGTAGCAATATGATATTTATGGCATGCTTAGTAGTATGTAAATGATGCTTGAATTGGAACGAAATGCATGTAATGTTGGTAGTGATATGTGCTAGAAATATGTTGATTGAACTTGGAAGTTTTCTATGCTTGCTCTTGGTGGATGAAAACCGTGGGATGTAGATTGATTCATGGATGAATTAGGTATGGATTTGAAGTATAATGAAGGTGGATTTATGCTAAAGAAAGACGTTAATTAAGTGTGTTTTAATTGAGAAATAACTAGGACTATATGCATAATAATGTAATAGTTTCTAGTTTGATTTTTGATGCATGAAAGACAATGAGTTGTGAGCTATCAATTGAATAATTTTGAACTAGAATTGGAGATCATATTGACAAGGAAGTAGAGTATGATTCAGGTATAATTGAACCATGAATAAGGTGTAAGACGTGAGTTAATTGTAGTGGTGTCACTGAACAGGCATCGGTAATTTGGCCATAACTTGATCTGTAGATATCCAAATGGGGTGATTTTAATTGTAGATTAAACTACATACATATGTCTACAATTTTTTTGAAAGAATATAATTTTACTTTTGACTCTAAGGGTTTCGAAATTTGACCTGAAATTGAGTTTTGGATTATGTCACTGTTTGTGAACAATCTGTAGCATTTTAGGTATACTCTAAGAATAATGAACCAAATTGTATGAAATTTAGTTCATTAGAAACTTAAGACATAGAGAAACATTTGTTTAGAATAACATATTATCTTGAAACCTCCATTTTTATGTCATAATGGCCATACAAAACTGAACTGGATGAGGACTTTTGAAAAAAAAACTGATGAAGGAATTGGATGAGGACTTTTGGATAACCCATCCTACGATTGTGGGAAGCCATACATGATCGTGGAAATGACATGACAATAAAGAAAATGTTCTTTTGTGTGATTTTAGAACCAATTAAGAAAAAGGTACTTAACTATGATGCATTTGGACTTGATTAAAGTTTAAAATGAACATAATTTGATGTTTGAAAAGTTGGTTAAATGTATGATAAGTTTTGATTGATAATTGATGTTATACTTTAAGGAAAAGAATGTTTAATAATAATACATCTAAGTTTGGAATGAAGGAGTATTAAAGGAATGGAGAAATTTATATGAATGCAAATGTATTCCAAAGGATATTAATAATACATTCAAAATGAATGAATGAGAATTGTGAAATATTTGTTATGCTAGAAAAGAGTTACTAAATGTATGGTTAATGAATAGAGCATGATCAAGTCTACTTAAGGTATTGACCTAAATGCAAACAAGACATATCCAAGTGACAATATGTGAATGATTATGAATAATGATTAAGGAAACATACCCGGGATAGTCACTAGGCATGCATTGAACATGACACATATATGTATGTGCATAAGTGAATATGTATTTGATTGATCAACTTTGTAATGTGAATTCTATGTGTATTGTATGATGTATAGACACTTAAATCGAATGCCATCATCAAGACATTACCGGTCCATCTAGGCAATAGCGTATACTAGAATATACTGTGAGTAACCTAGATGTTCTCACTAGGATTGATTTATTTCTGTTTAACTTCTAATTATTGAACTATTAATGATCTGATTGTAATTGTGATATTACTGATTCCGGACAATTGATTGCCCGAGAAGTTTGAAATTTGGGACTATATTGGGAGTGTTTGTGATTTGAATGTGAATAAGGAAATTGAACGCTCAACTATTTATTGAATGCCAAACTTAGAGCTGATGAACCTTGAAAATTAAAGGTGCTCATTGACTGAAAGTGACTGATGACATATTATGTGAACTATCATACTCCATTACATGATACATGTTTACATAAAAGGAGTTGTGATCGGAGTAGCCAACGTGAAAAGAGCTTTAATCTCAATTATGCGCATCAGAGCTTTAAGTTCAATGTTTAATGAGCCTGATATTCACAATGGGTACGGACAATACTGAAATGAGCCCGGTATCCACAACAGATATGAAACAGTAAAATAGACGCTTGGTCACAACAAAATAAAAATAGAAGTGAGTTTCATATGCATCTGCATTTGTACATTATGATTCTGAATTATATGATTAAGAATCTATTTCTGAAATTGTGATGATAAAGTGATATGCTACATTTGAGTAATTGATGTTAATGTGGTTGATTAGGATATATATAAGATCTGAAATAGTATATGAAATGTGTGACATTCATTATGTCTTATTAAGATGAGGAATGTTGTGAGTTTGGTTATATGTGTCATATTTGTGTATTTGATATGAGTGAGTCCATTGATGATAGTTAGTTCACTGAGTTCGCAAAATTAATCAAAGTTGTAATGTGACTTTTCAGGTACGAGAGAGAAGACCTAGTTCCTAAGTTACTCTAGAAGAATGATTTTGGATTAAGAAATAACTCAAAGGTCTATCAGATAACGTACGAGGAATAGTAGATTGTTTTATATAGTTTACTTATGTCATATAGAACTTTTGTATAAAAGCTTGTTAACTTTCTAATGTTTTGTTAATGTAAATATTTGTTTTAATGACTGCAGTGTAAATCATATTTGCGATAAAATGAAAAGTAGTAGTAGTTTTTAAGTATCGTGTTATTCTTTATGATGCCATATAAGAGAATATAATTGCTTAACATGCCATTATCTACTTAAATGTCCTCTTAATGTTTTGGTATATACTCTATAATAATGAGATGTTACATCAATACTTTCTTTAAAGAAGTGCTTAGCATTCTGAATTTGATGCTCAACTTGTTCATCATTTGTAGCAAAAAGAAACACATCTTTACGAAATGAACGTCATAAGAATAAACGAAATTACCTTTTTTTTTTAAGATTATAAAGCCTCCAACCTTTCTTTTCTTGCGGATATCCTACAAAGATACATCACTTATTATTACGTGCCCAACACAAGCACCCAAACATCTTAATATGTCCGTAAGCGACCTCATACTAAACAAAATTTCATGATATGATCATTTGTTTAATTTAACAATCGATGCTATATTTATTAGATAAATTTCAATTAAAACACGATAAGTCTAAAAACGGATAGGCAAGGTAGCTTGAAAGTACAGTGCCCTTACTACCTCTAAAATATTCATATGTTTACGTTATGCTCTATCATTTTGCTATGGTGTATCAGTGCAGCTATCCTTAGTCTTGAGGTGTTCTCTTATTGCTAGCTATAGAATATGGGCATATTAGAGTAGCTCCAAAATAGGTCTAACCAAAACACGTTGGGATTAGCCTCCTCGAAGAGTTCAGTACCAGAGCCAGAGCCATTAACCATTTGACCTTGTCTTTTTTGTGAGGGTTAGGCTGATAGTTGGGTATATGGTTGAAATATCAGAGCAATTCATAGATTGATGATGAGATCGTGACCAGGAGTTGTTGTTGATTAAAAGCTCGACCTTAAAGGAAGATGGGAAGCAATTCATCATGTTTGAACCGTGTTGAAGGAGGTACAAAGGTCCAAATAGGTGCCAGAAGTCATATCATAACCAAGTGCTTTCTCCATTCTCGACTCTATGCTTAATATTTAATACTAGTTTCTCTCTTAACTTGAGCATCTATAGCATAGACCAACAAAAATTAGCTTTGGCTTGAACTTTTCAGAAGCATTGGCCCTTTAGCAATTGAATGTGCACCCATTTCAACTATGAAGATTCGCGCACGCGCTCGCGTATATATGTACACTTTAATTATGGAACTACATTTATTTAAAAAAATTATTGTACATTAATTTATAACCTAAATCAATCGATATCATTTTCGTTCTTTTTAAAATGTTGAATAGGAGGCAAATGACAACATTTAGGAATAAAATTTACCGACGGACTACCGTCGGTAAAGCTTTCTTTATCGACGAGCATTTCTTACTGTCGCTATATTTCGTTAAAAAATTTACCGAGTTGATTTCCCTCCATATTTACCGACAAATATTTTTCTGTTGCAAATTGAAATTTTTGCTGACAATTTTACTGACAAAACATGATTTTTCGTCGATAATTTCTACGGTTCTGTTTCTGTCAGTAATTGTCCATCGCTAAAAACTAATTTTCTTGTAGTGAATGTATTGAATCTTATAAATTCATTTAGTTAAGAATAAATTATATTATGGAAATTTTTATAAATATTATTTAATATAGATAAAACATATATTTTTATTAAGATGTGTTAAAAATAACTCTCTCTCTTTAAAGGTGATTATTGGAGCAATTGATAAAGTTGTTCTTTTGTGACCAAAAGATCATATGTTTAACTCATGAAAACAGCCTTGTTATAAAATACAAAGGGACCCACTTTGTGCACTGGAGTATTGTTGTTGTTGTTATTGTAAATATCCATGAATTAAAATTTCGTAATGTTTTATCTATATAGTTAAAATTACTAAATGTATAATTATAATATTATAACTTGTACAAATTTGAAAATAATTATAGTCTATTACTAATTTATATTTTCGATGTTTGTTAATTTACCCTGATTTTATAAATCGATTTTCATCATCTTAAAAAGTTATAGATTAATCTAATATATATTTCAAAATTTAAAATTAATTTCTTTAGAATTTGTCACATAATGAATGTAGCTTTCATTTATAATACATATGTTATGTTAAAAAAGTTCAATTTAGCCCTTTAACCTTTAATCTCATCAAATAAAATTTAAGCATGCAAATTATATTTAAACATAACTTTTAAATATTAAATTTATGAATACAATATGAGTTTAATTACATTAATTAGACATATCACTTAGATTTTATAACCTAACGAACACAAAATGTTTGACAAGTTTTCTAATATACATTTAGGGTTTATGAACCCCCAAGGGATGTCGAGTTGGTAGAATGGGGGGCATAAGATCAAAAGGTCTTATGTTTGAATCCCCTTACTTACGCTCTCTCGATTGAGTTTGTCGTACAAGACTTGCCTAGTGTGGAGTATGTGATTGGTGTGATTTATAAGCTATTACATCAATCTGAAAATTTACCTTAAAAAATAGTGACCGGGAATTCCTCAGTTTAAAAACAAAAGAATTTTTGAGGTACCTCTAATTGCGATTGTTGCGGTGAACAAGTTTGATCAATGACTCATGCCAATACTTTCGAAATATGTTGTAATGAGTCATGCCAATACTTTTGAAATATGTTGTATAATAAATGGGTTCTTTTCTAAAAAATCGGTAATATAAAAAATTTAAAGATTTAAAAGATTAAATTGTTATTATGTTACTATAAAATCAGTTAAAATTAAATAAAATTTAGAAATTTAAAATATAATTGAAAAAATTTTAAATTTTATCAAAAGAGATTATAATTATATATACAAAATTTGAAGTTTAATTAGAAATGAAATATTTAATTTAATATTAAAATTTAATTAATTTATTAAACAATGAGTAAAGGTTTATAAATTTATAAACTAAAATAAAATATTTAATTTTTATTTAAAATTTAAAATTTAAATATTTTATTTTAGTTTATAAATTTAAAAATTAAATATTTTATTTTAGTTTATAAATTTATAAACCTTTAAGGGTTGTTTAATAAATTAATTAATTTTTAATATTACAAATTATTAAAATAAAACAAACGAAAGATTAAAAAACCGATATAGATGGAGTTTTTCAAGACAAATATCCCATCTCTGCGGAGTATATCAAGTAGGTCAGGCACTACAAAAGGGGTTATACGTGGAGCGTCACGGGTTAAGACACGCCAGTTGCTCATGACTTGGATGTGGCTAACAGGATAAACACCAACCAACTCTTTTCAGGACGCGTTTCCTTCACTAAAGTTATAATAATCAAATAGGTGACTCATACGAGATACCACTCAACGTGGTTTGCTCCCTCTGCTTGAGTCCAAATGTCATACTTGTGCCTCTAAATATTATCTTTTGATTAATGTGATCTTTGCTATTTTTCACTAAAATTAAAAGTATTGCAGGTGAGTTAATAAAGGGCTCTTTTAACTTAAATGAGGTTGCGAATTTGAACTGTCTTTATATATGTAGTCATTTAAAACTTGAGATCAGAGCTTTACCTCCCGTAAGGGACTTACCCAGTTCAAGCGGAGATTAGTCTGAGTGTGGATGGCTTAAAAGTGTCTTTCTATAATTGGGACCCTCTTAAAACTCCTCGTAGGAAACCTAAAAAAAATAGAACACTTAGATAATTGTCATAATATTTGAAAAAGTAAATGTTAGAATAAATTTTAAAAATAAAAAGATCATTTATACATAATTTTCTATTTTTTACTAAAATGTCTCTATTAGAAATGTCGCTTTTAACCCAGCCTGATACTTCAAAAACGATGCCGTTTTTGATATTTTAAAAAAAAGATGAGTCAATCAAGTCATGAACGAGGCCATAGGTTGACTAGGGCCTGCCCGACTCATTAACATTCTTACTCTCTATCTTATAAATTATAATAAGAATTGTGGAGAAGTCTTTGAACAATTAATAAGGTTATTTTTTTTTGACTATAAAAGTCAAGAATTCGAGTAACAAAAATACAAAGAAAAGATTGCATATAATTGATGACCATCTCGACCTCACTCTTATATGTATATATGGGTGTTATAGTTTTAGATGAAATTGAGTTAAACCCTAAAATTACATATCATATTTAACTCTTATAAATAACAAGTACTTCCTTAAAAAAAATAAAAAATAACAAGTACTATATTTAATATATTAAAAATAATTAAATATTTTAACCTTGTATTTATTTATCAGTTAAAAAAGAAAGAAAAGTGATAACTTTTCTCTCAAATGATTTGGATCAAATTATATTTTTGTCATTTTCTACTTTACATTCTTCACAGTTTTAACTTATACTTCAAATGAAGTATTAGAACCTTCCACTTTCATTTCCGTTTATGGTATGGAAGTGGAAACGTCGTTAACCTTTCCTTTCCTACTCACGTAATACTTAGATAAAAAATGGAATTATTCTTTGGAAAAGATTAATAATTAAAAAAGTTAACTAATTCGACCGGTTCAATCGTAAAAATATTAACAACGCATTTCTTTACTGAGCCAGTTTCGAGGAGTGGACGCACTTGGACATGTTCGAGCATGGGTCTCATTTCTTTTTTGACATAGACACCGCGTTGTACTTGGGATTGACTTATCGATAACGATTTGAGAGGTATTCGATTGCTTAGCTGATCCGAAGCCAGGGCGGCATTTTAACATCCTAAATACGATGTGGAGATATTCGAGTTGTGGGATTATCGGGAGGTTTGCTCCCATGCTCAGATATGCCCAATAACATCATGTGCAAGAAATCGACAATTAAAAATATCAAACTGTTTAACTTTTCAATTTGATTTATCTTAATAACTTTTGTCGTTAAAATCAATCAATTTATTAATTAATCGATTAAATTTTTATAAATTAATTAGTTATAATAGAATAAAATAAATAAATTAATTTTTATTAAAATTTAATTTTTTCGATAAGTAAAACAATCTATTTTAATCATATTTCAAATTCTTTAATTTTATTTAATCTTTAGCTAGTATTAGGTGTAATACTAGTTTAACCTTTTAAACTTTAAATCTCTTGTATTACCTGTTTAACTGCTGGTCCGACTTTTAAACCTAACTTTTTTTATTAAAATTTGGAAATATTACGTTCAATACATTTACAATACTAAAGGAGTAATTTTTTACATTAAACTTTAAATTTTTCGATAAGTAAATACAATATGTTCGATCTTTTTTTTTGATTCGAGAAAACCTCGTAGGCGGGTCAAGGGGCACACCTATCTGAGGGCTTAACTGGCGCACTACCCCACAGGCGGGCCAAGCGGGCGCATCTCATCATCGAGGGCCCAACTAGTTCTCCATCTACAGGTAAAACCTCGACTGCCTCAGGCTCTTACAAGAGGGATTAGCATAGAATCAAACCTGGGACTTAACCGAAGCCAAGCCCTGCTTTGAAAAAAAAATGTTTGATCATATTTCAAAATTTTAAGTTTATTTAATGGTTTTATGATGTTAGAATACCGATTGAACCTTTTAAATCTTAAATTTATTGTATTAAAAGTTTAACTTTCGGTCTGATTTTTAAAATATTACATTTTTAATTAAAATTTGGAAATATTCATTTATCAAATTTATGTTCAATACAATTACAAATTTACAATGCCGAAAGAAGTAGTGAAAGAAGGGAACGTCTACAACTACAGCATAACTGCTCCGATTTAGTTAACCCATAAGAGTTCGAATTTCTTTTAACTTAATAATAATATAAAAATAGTAATATAAAGAGAGGACAGAACGCAGGGGAAGGGTTTTGTTTTCGGTGCTTAAAGCAGGCAGTGTTGTTGGCACCTCAATATCCTCTTGTTCCAACTCCGTCGCGGCGTATAGCAGAGATTGAGAGGGACACGCAGTACCTCAGCGAGTGTGCGCTAAGCGACATCGTCGCTTCTCAGATCTGAGGAGAGAGAAAGGTAGTTAAGAGACAGAATGAGTGGCAAAGGTGGAGGAGGAGACGGCACTACTACCAACGCCGCCGGCAAGGGTAATAATGGAATCTCCGCCATTCCGGCGGGTTCAAGAAAGATAGTTCAGAGCTTGAAAGAAATTGTCAACTGTCCCGAGCTTGAGATCTACGCTATGCTCAAAGATTGTAATATGGACCCTAACGAGGCCGTTAATCGCCTCCTCGTTCAAGGTTTTATTTTCTCTTCTTCCAATTTTGCCCTTTTCTCCTCCTCTTTGCGTTCGGGGGAAAAATGAAACTGATTATTTGTGTAGATAAACTGTAGAAACTTTATACTTATGGAGTAGTTCTTCCGTGGAAGTTTGTGTGCAAGTGTGTTCGAGTTTTTTTTTTTTTTGGACCAAACTTTCATACTCTTTCTTGAAAGGAAGAAAAAATTAGGAGAGCTTGATGTACTGAATGCTGTATGTTTGATTAGATTACTCATCAAGAATTCTTTAATTTTTATGGTTATTTTCTTCGAACTTTAAGGATAATTTTCAATATATAAGCATTAAAGAGGTGAAACTTTGTGGTTTAAGTTTGTTTTTGGCATAAAGGAGGGGATCCGTTTCCTTTTTATTGATTCTGGAGACTTAACCTCTTTGGTTCTCCTCGCTTATATTGATTTTGTTTCAATTATGTGGGATTATTAGTTGTCTCGATTTGCTTCTTTATTGGCATGTGCAAGTAAATGACTTCATGTACTAAGCTGTTTGTTAACCTGATAATCGATGTTTTAAGTGAAGCATTTCAGAAAGTAGGTTGAAGTTTAGAAAATTTAGAGTGAATTTGGTAATATGGCTTATCTAAGTTTAGTGATAGATGATATCTAAGACCTTAGCTTTTAGTTTCTTGTGTGATTAAACTTGATTACTATCTTCTTGCTTAGCATGTTGTGAGGTGGATTACATGTCGGTATTTGCATCCCCATGTCCTGTGACGGAAGTCCACCTTCTAACTGTTAATGAAAATCCATAAGTGGAATTAATGTTATGTTTAGCGGATCAGCTGCATGAATTTATTCATATATTGTGTTTAAGTTGGAAATAGGTCTCATTCTTTCATAATATTTTAGCTTTTGAAGTAAGATCTAATGTGTTTGATGTGCGTAAACTTTATAAACTCGGTTGTGCTCTGCATTTGTGTTTTAGTCCACGATTTCCAAGGTGCTATCCTGTCTTGTTATTTTATCCTCGGTGTTTGTATCCCTATACCTAGCTTCTATCTATCTTTGAGTCAGTTGGTTGTATGCTCTTTGGCTAGTCAATTTTCGACATTAATTTAGTTAGTAAACTGTCCTCCAGTTGCTTTAAGTTTCTTTAAAATATGGTTTAATGTGGACAGATGAGATTGTTTGAAGATTTCTTCCACTTCAATGTGTCTGTGTCTATAATTATGTATAGCTTCACTCCTAAATTAGCATCATTCTTTTTGCAGACCCCTTCCATGAGGTCAAGAGCAAGCGAGAGAAAAAAAAAGAGGTGTGTTCACAAGCAAAATAGCTAAAGTCTGGTGACATCAAAGTTTTGTTCACATAACTTTGTTCACATTCTTTCATATAATCTGTTTGATTATTTTTCCAAACAATGTTATGCAACCATGTCGGTGTTTTGTCTCCATGACACATAATGGTCCTTTCATTAGTTTTCTTATGTCTTTCTGCTTTTGCTTCAGAACAAGGACCCAGTTGATCTTAGATTCCGTGGTGCTAACAGCATGACACATCGTGGTGGTAGAGGAGGTGCAGATCGTAATGTTCGAGGTGCGTCTACCCTTATTAGATTTATTTGTATGAGTGTTGGGCTTTGGTTTTGGACTAGTGTCAGCTGTGTATTGATTCTAATAAACTTGATATTTGTCTTCTTTCTCTTCTTAAACTCTGTTGCCTTTCCCCTTGATTTTGACATTTTTCTTTCAGATTATAGTGCTTCACAAGGGAAATCGACATACAAGAAGGAAAATGAAACCCATGCATATGCTGGTTTGCCATCTTCGGCATGTGGTACGGGAGGAGGTAACATCAACTGGCAAACTCCATTCCCCAGGTTGTCCCCATTTAAAATTAATTAACATGGCGATGACTTTGGTATTATGTAAATATAGAATTCTATGACCTTATCTGCAATTATTGTGCCCAATATTTCAAGACAAACTATTGATTTTTTTTTTTGGGAAAATAACTATTGATGTTTTGATACACATGAGGCAGATATTCTGCATTTTATTGGTCTCTGGGAATGTACCATAAAGTATATGTATTTCCATATGCTTCTTTAATAGAAACAAAGATGAATTGTGCCAGATCATTTATTTAGTATTGCTGGACATATGGAGCCAATATTCTATCAAAGAGTTGTTAACTCTTAATTAGATCTGGAAGGGAATGCCATGCTAAACTTACTGGTAGTGGAGGAGCATAAAGTTTGCTACACATGGAGCAAGTAATAGCAGTTTCATCTTGGTTATCCTTTTACCATTTATAATGCTTTCGTGGAAGGGCAAAGGGGAAGTGGAGAGTGAAATGTTGTTTTTCCCCCCAAGCTTTCAAATTTATCACATTAATGGATGTGCAACTTTTTGAAGTTGATGGCCATTCCTGTGAGGCTAGGAAATTTATTGAAAGTCGTAACAAAGTAAAGGGTAAATTGAAAACTTATGATCCATGAATTGTAGGTTTATAAACTAGGAGGATGCAATTTTTATAAATAAACATCAGCACATTTGAAACATCTGCAAAAAATTCTAATATCTGGCTACTGTTACGTGATATGAGTTCTAAGTGCTTCACTCTTTTAATTTTTAGCATGTTGGATTTGTTTTGATTTGTTTTCCTGGGCACGATATCATGTAAATCTTATGTTGTGAATTTTTTTGTCCAAATAAATTTTCTTCTCTTGTATTCTGCAAAATGGGTGGCTATTAAATCTTTAGGCAGTTACTCTTCATATTGCTCTTTCTAGCTTGGAAAGTAATTTTTTTCATGATGGTCATTAACTAATATTTGAGACGTGTGAGTGTCAATCTACATGTGATATGCAACTTTATCGTTGTCTTATTCTAGTTTTACATTTCTTTCAGTGATCCTGTGGCTACAGAAAGTAAATCATCCATAAGTGCAGGTGATGGATTTTCTTCGTCTTCACAGCCTTCTTCTGGATTTCAATCTGCCTGGCTAGGGGCATCGGGCCAAGCATCCATGGCTGACATTGTTAAGATGGGCAGGCCACATAATAAAGTATCTGTTGTGCCACCTCACCACAACATTTACCATCAAAGTGATTCGGCACACCCTTTAGCTGCATCACACCATGACTTGCATTCATCAAATAATTGTGCTTCAAACGTGCCAGAAATAAAGGGAATGCCAGAAGTTGTTGCAAGCCAGCAGCATATGCATTCTGAAGATGAATGGCCATCTATTGAGGACCAGCCACCTGCTAGTGTGTCCTCTGTTTTGGAGGTTCCTGCAGATCCTGAGTTGTATGTTGATCCTGCTAACATGCCTTTGAGTAGAGTTACCAAGCATACGAGGCCTCAAGTAGATGATGTTCTGCCTATAGAAGATGATCATGTTGAGAATCTTAGAGGGAACCATGCTGTCTCTGCTTCTGTATCGAGTAAGAATGCCCGAAAAGATGATTCTGGAGGCTCAGCACTTCTTGAGGATAATTTGTATGGGGACTTGAGTTCGTACGAGCCCCATAATCATACTTTTGAGCACAATCAAGGTGAAGGTGATTTTCTACTTTCTTCTGCAAATTGCATTTTTATAGTTTTCCTTTACAAATGTCATTCTTCATTTTATATTAGTTCTGAAATTTGCCATTGGTTTTCAGAATATCCTAATGATAGATGTACTGTTTATGATATCAATCAATCTTAAAGTTTGATGTCTGGCAAATTTTTGGATAACTAGTTGAAGACTGTCTGTTTATTTATTTGATCTCCTTTTCCTCAATTATATACAACTACCCTGGCTGAATTTTCACATTTTCTTCTCATATGTGACGATTTCTTGTATTTTTCCATGTCCATAAATTGTTTCCGAGTTCCTTTACTGTAAAGAAGTGATTGAATGTGTGATGGTGGTCTGGGATGTTGGTTAGATTCTGCACAAGCTTCATCTTTTAACTCAAAAAGTTTGCGAGCTTTATTTCTCAACTACTAGTATACTGAGTGGCCAATTCAGTGTAGACATGAGAGTTATTTCTTCTACTTAGTAATGTTTGGTTCTTAAGATTATGATTAACTTTAGTCCATGGTAATCACCTTATTATGTTTATTTCCATTTCAGTCGATGATGATCCTTCATCAGTGGCAGTGAACTTCCGGCACTTGACTTTGGAGAATGATGATCAAGAAGCAGCTACCAAAGAGGATAATCCTTCAGTAATAATTCCTGATCACCTCCAAGTTAATGCTCAAGATTGCTCACACTTGAGTTTTGGTACTTTTGGATCTGCAATAGGTACTGGTTTTTCTGGTCCTTTTGCCGCAATGCCAACAAAAAGTACCTTGGAGGAGACATCTGAGTTGGTTGATGCACCATCAACTGGACACCCAGAGACGAGGTATCCTTTTCTCATCATATCATTGCATCCTTCCTTTCCTATATTTCTTGGTCTAAGTGTCATTTCTTGCAGAAATCCTGAGTATTATGGGGACGAGCACCTCAGAAGCACTGCAGATGAAAGTTTAGTCCATAGAACGGGTGTCAATCCTGGGAATTTTGACTCTCCTTCGGTTCCACAACCAGAGGTGTTAAAGGAGGAAAGTACTGAAGTTTCTCAAGGGAATCAATATGCGTTTCATTCAACTGCACCTGATTATGCTTATGAAAACACACAACAGTTGAATGATGTGTTTAATAACCCGCAGACAAGCGCCCAGATGCAGAATATTGCTTCATTATCAAGTGTATTGGTAACATTTGAATCTATTATCATACTTGGTCACTTGAAAGTTAATGTTTCTGTGATATATGGCAATGCACATAGAAAAAAAAAAAGAACAGATACCACTTGTCATTTTTATGACAAGGATGGGAAATACTAGCTGCTCTTACTTGTGCTGGTGAAACAACTTTATATCACAAAATTTGAATTCTTTTACTTATTTTCCTGTTAGATATTTGTTTCATTATGCCCAGCAAATATATGTGGATCAAAAATTGTTTCTTTACCTCCCAGAAAGAAGAGGAAAAGGTATAAAAGTTTTATTTTTTGTTGGCTGCTTTGAATATTTTGAAAGTTGGAATGGAAATGGTTGGTACAGACATTTTACTATCAGAAGTTTATTTCTGCTTTCTTTTTGTGTGTGTGCATATGTGCTGGCATAACATGAAATATGTATGATTTAATATTTGTTAATTTTCTGTTGTTAAGTTTGACCTTATAGCCCAATTGCTTCTATTGTTTGGTTGAAATCTCATTTAACATGTTATTACAGCAGGCTTATAACAACTCGTTGTCAAGCACACTGTTGGGTTCAACTGTCCAGGCTGGTAGGGAACATGAACTACCATACTCCCCATTCCCTGTGACTCAGTCAATGCCCATCAAATATAGCAATGCACCATCTTCCATCAGTGGTCCAAGCATTTCCATGCCAGAGGTATGCTATCGGTAATCTCTACTTTTTGTTGTTAATGAGTGTAATTGTGTAGGGAAATTAGCTTTCGCTCCATAATCGGATAGCATCTTGAATAGAATAATGAACAGATCTTGGTATAAGTTTAGAATTTAGTGGCCATCCAAGGAGCATGTAAAGCAAATTGACTTGAAAATATTAGTCTTGTTGTTGGGCATGTCTTCAGTCTATCTTACTACTTGGCATCTTTACTGGTTTTATATCGTGTTGTAAGAAAGCCTTCTTGAGTCATTTGGTGGCCATTATCCAATCAAGCTTTATTGGATTGCCAATACTTTTGTTGATTTTGCTTTGTGAATAAACTAAGATCTTAAGTTTCTCTGCATAATGGGAATAATACATTTCTGATTATGCTCATTAGGAATAGCTGATTCTTGGCAATTATTTAGTTGTCAAAGAATCACGTTTCTGAAATTTTCAAAGCTTCGTAGGTGCACATTAAATCGTTTGTTTACATTGCTCACCATTGAAATTTTTTGACAATTATCAAGTGCTTTAGAGGATATTCACAACTAAGTATATGAAAGCTCCTTGTTCTAATTCAAGAAATTGAGTTGTTTTAAGTTACAAGAGGCTTGACATCACCAACTGGCAGTAACCAATTTGCTATCACACTCTTTTTCCCTCTAGGGGAACTGAATGTTGTTGCAAAGACCATTAGTAAATCTTCATATGTTAGCCAGAAACCTACGTGATAGTCATCCGTGTTATTAGTTGTATTATATTTTTTTGAACCAACAATTTTAAGATTATTCTTCTCGCATTGTTGATTTAGGAATTCTAAAAAAGACACAAAGTACCTAATGCCTAAATCTTGATTTGGTTATAATTCTTTAATACTGTTTCTCATTTTGATATTCTTTTTCCATATGTGCCAGGCTTTAAGAGCAGGTAGTATTTCTACACCACAACTTACCTCACAGACGCTTCCAGGTGCAAGTGTTGCTGCAGGGTCCACTCTTCCGCAACACCTTGCTGTCCATCCTTATTCACAACATACCCTTCCCTTGGGACATTTTGCTAACATGATTAGCTATCCGTTCTTGCCCCAAAGCTACCCATATATGCCATCAGCTTATCAGCAGGCATATGCGGGTAATACTGCATATCACCAATCTTTAGCGTCAGTTCTCCCACAGTACAAGAACAATGTCTCGGTTAGCAGCTTGCCGCAATCTGCCGGTGTTGCTTCTGGCTATGGATTTGGAAATTCAACCAATATTGCAGCAGGAAACTTCCCTCTGAATGCGCCAACTGCTCCTGGAGGTACAACCATTAGCTATGATGATGTTTTGAGTTCTCAATACAAGGACAGCAACCATTTGGTCTCACTTCAACAGGTAATGCCTCTCCCAAGGGTTGACAAATTTTCACGGATCAATTCTTATGTTCTGCGTACTTGACGGTAATTTAGGATGCATTAGAACTGTATTTATGTAGTGGAAAAAATTTTATAGTTGAAGTGTGGTTGTGGAGAAATAGAGTTGATGTGGGAATTGGAGAAATTTATCAGGAGGTTTGATTTGTTTGCCTAGGTGATCTTGTTGTGTATTCCGTTTTTTCCATGAAATATAAGTGGGGGTTATGATATTGTGTTCTCAGAATGAAAATTCAGCGCTGTGGGTTCATGGGCTCAGTTCACGGACGATGTCTGGTCTTCCTGCAAGCAACTATTACAGTTTGCAGGGGCAGAATCAGCAGGGTGTTGGGTTTCGACAAGGTCAGCAGCCATCCCAACAATTTGGAGCTCCTGGGTACCCAAATTACTACCATTCTCAAACAGGCATATCCCTGGAACATCAACAGCAAAACTCTAGGGATGGGTCCATGACCATGGGTGGCTCTCCGTCTCAGGTCCAACCTTCAAAGCAGACGCAACCGTTGTGGCAAAACGGCTACTAAATCTCGTCTCATCTCTATCTGAGTTTGGAAGTGTCCA
>JAOQMR010000002.1:31566991-31577919 GCA_027563865.1 Erythroxylum pelleterianum
TTATATGCTCAGTCTATCTCTATTTCTTGTTTGAAGAGCCAGTCTATCTCTGTTTCTTTTTTACCGTTTTCCAACATGCACGAGATAAAACGTTTGAATTATAAATCTTCATATACCAACTTATAGGACCATTCTATTCAAGACGGGAGTCTCGAGCCAGCAATCAACAATAGGAATCAGAATTCCACCATTAACCCTGAACTTGGAGGGATCACCATTCGTGACGATTCAAAAGAAGAAAATATGAAATCATATATTGGAGTCGAAGAATTTTCTAAGTTAGATACGACCTTATATGAAACAGAAAACAAGATTATTGGCTTTTGTGGGGAAGATTTTGTGATAAAGGAGAAAGAGGACTATGGTATGAAAAGGTTAATGGCAGAGGAAAGCTCTATAAAAGAATTAGTTGAAGAATATATTAATGATTGTGTTAGTTGTGAGGATAGTAATAAGGAAAAGGATAGCAATATCAATGAAGATAATATCATAGAGAATGACTCAAAAGGCTCAAAAGAAGGAATTGAAGCAATTTGGGTTTCAGAAGCAATAAAAGCATTGGCCCTGGAACTTAAGAACCATACAAAAAAAAAGAACAAATAATAGGAGAAAGTGATTTAGAGCATATTTAGCTCAAGGACGAAAAAGGCAAGTTGGCATAAGATAATGAGCTTACTGAAAACTCAACCATCTTGAAGAAGGGAAGTGTGGTAGAGTTTACGAGGATGAATGCCAAAATGAGGCACTCAAAGAATTGGATAATTTTGGTGTTTATGATACTAGGGGCATTGGTCCTACTGCTATTTCTATTCACTCATGGTGGTTTTAAAGTTTAAGTTGCAATTCTTAAGGAATTTATAAGATTTTGTAACGGAGCCTTGTTTCCGATGAAGATGCAACGGGCAGTGGAGTGGTTTTTGAAGATAGTGAAGGGCAGTTTCTTCAAGCTTTATTCAACCATTCTGTAGGTTGTAAATCTCCGACAACGGCTGAAACTTTGGCGTTAAGAACGACATTGCAATTCGTCTTAGCCCACTACCAATCAAGCGGTTACATTTTTATTGATTGTCTAGTTTTATTCTCTGCACTTAACTCTCGATCCTTAGACTTTTCTGAGTTTGGTATTATTGTATTGGATTGTAAGAAATTATTATAGATACGCCCGGATATCCAAGTTAGATAGATACGCTGCATTATGAATGGTACTGCTCACTCTCTTGCTTGAGCATCCATTTATTTTTCACCACTGTGTGGTTGGGGGGCTATTCCGAGAGTTCTCCACTCTCATTCTCATTAATCCAAGTGTGAGATCGTCTACTTTAAAAAAAAAAACCTTAGCATTCTGGAAAAGTTTAATAAAAACCCCAATTTAACAATTCTGTTAGAAGTGCATAACTCACCCTAAAAGCTAACTTAAGAGGGGGAGGTTTGCACACTATTATAAATTATTGAATGCCTTAATAGTTGTACGATGTGAGATTCCTGACACACGCCCCTCAATCCAAAGCAGAACTGGACATCTGATGGACATATTGGGCAAAAGGATATAACCGGGCACCCCCCAAACCATCGAGACAAGCTGGCTCTGATACCATGTTAGAAGTACCTAACTCACCCCCAAAAGCTAGCTCAAGAGGGAGAGGTTTGCACACTATTATAAATTCTTGAATGCCTTCATAGTTATCCGATGTGGGATTCCTGACAATTCTGTCAACCTCCTATTACAAAAAAGTGCATCTGACATATTATATTACTTTTATGTGGGCTATATTCCACATGTATATCCTACATGGTAAGAGAACAGAAACTTATTTTTTCTCCGTTCCTAATTCTAGACAATGTTTAGTTTAATGCTAAATGTCACCATTTGCATTAGTTTTTGTTTGCCTTCATTATTAGAAGAAAAACACTGCCAAGGGATGACATTTAATGCCTGTTTGGATGAGCATATATTAATAACTTTTTTGTCAATAGAACTTTTGTTAGTAGAGTTTTTTTAAGAAAAGCTTTTCTAAGAAGCTAGTTGACTATTTGGCTGTCATTTTAAAAAGAGCTTTTTTGAAAAAGCTTTATACAATAGACTATTTGACAACATAAAAATAAAAGACACTTTTAATTTTAACTATATTTTATTTTGTAATAAAAATTATTTATGCATATAAATATTATTTAAAATATATTAAACAATATACAAAGCACAATATATTAATTATTATATAATTTTAAACCATATGAAACATAAATGAAAATATATTTAATCAATTTTTTTATATGGATTATAACATAAGTAAAATTAATATAAAAATAAATATTAAAAGATATAAAAAACTCAAATAATATTATATAAATTTCAAAATAAACGTAAAGATATATTTGTGAGTATTGTGAGAATTATGTATAAAACATAACGGTAAAAGGAGCTAAAAATAGGCTCATTAATTGATCTGAAAAATTTACCTGAAAAGATACTTTTTTGAGATGCTCCAAATTTGAGCTTCTTAAAAAGCTATATTTTAGCTACAAAAAAAGTTATAACTACTAAAAAAGTGATTTTTTTATTTTACAGTCGAATACTTATTTTAAAAAAATTTATAGTGAAAAAAATACTTATTCTTTCTCCAAAAACTCAACCAATCAGAAAGTAACATTAAACCAAATGTTGCCATTTGGAGATGAAGTCAGAGAAAAGAATAAAATAAAAAGCTCTAGACGATAACGTTTAGCATAAACCCAAATGTTGTTGTCTAGAATTGGTCGTGGAGATAATTAAGAATATCATCTTCATGTTTCTCTATTTGTCGGTGTTGAAACTTGAAATCCCTAATCTTTAATCCAGCTTTCTCATGTTTCTCTATTTATGGTCACGTGGCTTTTCTCTCTCTTGACGCGGGCATTTATTAAAAGTTGGTGTACTGCGCTTTTGGAGAGGGCTTCTCCTTATTTAACCTTAATCATTATTTTATTGTCATATTTACGTATAATTCAATTAAAAATAACTTTTTTATTATATAAAAGTAAGGTTGTATATTATCGGACCTCTTCAAACTTCATTTTATTATAAAATTTCGGACTAATTGTGATAATGATAATAATAATTTTCTGTTAAATGGTTCAAAATACTTTATATTTTCCCCAGAAATGATGGCAAGCCATAAAATCACTTTTCTCATGTACCAAGTTAGACTGGCAATCGATTGTGACTCACGTTAATTTAGATTGAATGTATTTAGTTTTAATTATTGAATCAAATAATTTTCTTGAATCATGTTATTGACAAGCTATTTGATACATATCTTATAATTTTTTTGTGCATACTTGTAAAATAAGGGCTATGGTTCCACCTATATAAATAAAAAAAATATTTATATTTGTCAAACTTGAAGACGTAGAACTGAAAGCACGTGAACTTTGGCGAATCTGCTTCATGGCGTTAAATGTAATCCATGCAATGCAAAGTCCCAATATCAACCGTTGCTTATTTATTATAGATAAAGAAAACTTCATTTGCTTTATGTTATTTGATATGCAATACTTAACCCTTACGATCTAGGGAATATGAAATATAAAAATGATTATTCTAATCATATGATATTATAAATAAACGAAAAATATTAAACATAAAAGTTAGTAATATTATGAATATATACTATTAAAAAAATAAAATAATACAATATGTATAATCAATTATTTTTATTATGTTTATTATTTTTCCATATTATTATTATTATTTTATTTATTTATTTATTTTCGTTTTATTCATGTTCATTTTATTTATTTATTTTCTATTTTTACTTTTATTCATCCACGTGAGTCATTTGGAAATAGTTTCTCCGCTGCTACATATCTCTAGACCCAATATCTCAACGAATTTTTTGTTAGATGTTGTTATTCTTATTGTTGTAATATGTATAATCAAACTTTGTGAAAAATATAGACACCGATTGATGGTAATGAATGTTCACTTGCGAAGTAGTTATTGTAGTTTTATAAGCATAATATATTCGATTTTTTAAACAATAAAAAGAGAAAAAGATTTTACAAGTGTCTCTTAAAATATAAAAAATAAAAATTTGTAAGTAAAATTTGTTAAATTTTCTTATATTGATGTCAAAGACGATGACCAATGATGACATAATCTGATTAATATGTAGATGTTGGTAGAGAAGTCAAAAAGGACCCGGCCCTGCCCGATTTTGGCTCTGATTGACCGGGCCACGGGCGGACCACAAGCCGAGGTCGACCCGGCCTAGTCCAACTGTGGCCCGATCGTTACTTTTAAAACAAAGTCATTTTGTCACGGGCCAGTCAGGCCCGAATGTTGGGTTAGGGTGGCCAGAGTTTTCTTAGATTGAAAATAGAGTCTTATTTAGATAATGGATAACTTATCTTAAACCTAAAACAAGCATTGTTTGGATACAAAAATAACCTAAAATAAATATTATTTAGTTACAAGATTAACCTATTCTCACCCTAACATAAGTATTGTTTGTCAACTAAAACAAAGATACTTAGAATGAGAATAAGGATTATTTGACACATTTGTTATTTTATTCTAAAAGTAGAATAATAAGTATTTGGCTATTGAAATGATAAAGTCAGATTTGATTTATTTAAATATGAGATTAAGTAAAAAAAGCTTACATTTGTGATTTATTGATTTTTTTGGGAACTATGTTTTTTAAAAAATGACTACTACATTCAAGAATGTTGTGGCAACACTCAATAAAGATGAAAATTGAGTGACAATAATTATAAATTTGAAGTAAAAAAACCCAATATATGTTGGAAGGGTAAGATGCCCTTGATTCTCCAAAAAATTATAGAAATTCCCAAGGAGGATATTATGGCCCAACATAAAAAAAACCATGTGGCATATGACTAGTGCAAAAAAAAAACTTCTTAGCTCATACAGTATAGACCATGGTATTATCTGAAATTTCAAGAGGCGTGATAATGCCAAGGACATATGGTCTATACATAACATGTTTTGGTACCACCTTATGACCAAATTAAGGATATTCAATATTAAGTTTGACATTTATAAACTAAAAATGAAATCATACACACATATATGCAAATGCAAAATTTCATATGACTTTCCCTTTATTACCTCAAAGTTAGAAGCACATAAATGCACCCAACATTGAATAAGAATATCAAAACGATGGAAGATGTTATAAGGCATCTATTATTAGAAAGTGAACATCTTGAGACTTTTGAGCAACATGATGAAGTGTATATGACTAAGTTATACTCATAGGTAACCGAAAGTAAGAAGAGAAAAATACTACAGTGGAGCTAAGTTAAAAAGTGGAAAGAATTCAATAATTCTTAAGATCCTAAGAAGGCTAAAGCTAATTATATGAGAAGAAAAGCATGAAATGGATATTTTTCTTAGAAACAATTACAACACCCAAGGCTTTATATCGAGTGGTTTTATAGCATTAGATGTTATTTACCAAACAAATAAAATTAGTTCTTATTCAATTGCATTATCTATTACTTGTAATCAGGGACGGATTCAGAATTTTTTTTTAGTGGGAGTAAAATATTTAAAATACTCTTATATTACTGATTTTTTTAGTGAGGGCAAAATATTTAAAGTACTCTTATATTACTGATTTTTTTAGTGGGGCAAAATATTTAAAGTATTCTTATATTACTGAATTTTTTTTAGTGGAGGCAAAATATTTAAAGTATTCTTATATTACTGAATTAAATTATTGGGGGCAAAATTTTATTTTTTAATAGGCTCAAAACTTAAAATAATAAATTTTTATATGAAATTTTTTAGAGGCAGTGGGGCCAGTGCCCCTAATAAATTTTTATATGAAACTTTTTAGAGGCAGTGGTGAACGTCTTCCTTCTTTTTGCCCACAGAGAGGTATCCGTCAAGGTGATCTCCTTTCGCCGTATTTGTTTGTTTTGTGTATGGAGAAACTTGGTGCTTTGATTAATTCTTCGGTGGAAAGGCGGGAATGGGCCCCGGTCTCTTGCTCTCGTGGTGGTCCACATTTATCTCATTTGTTCTTTGCGGATGACGTCATTTTGTGTGCTCAAGCTAATAGTAATCAGGCTCAGGTTATTAATTTGGTCCTTGAGAAATTCAGTGTGGTTTCGGGTCTGGAAATTAATGTGAATAAGTCAAAGTTTACTGTTTCCAGTGGGGTTTCCAGCTCTCAACGTGATGCGCTTGGGAGGATTCTTGGAATTAATTCGACTGATAACATTGGTAGATATTTGGGTTTTGAACTAGGGGAAGGCAGGAGCTCTGTTGACAATTTTAGTCAGTTGGTTAGTCGTATGAGTCAAAAGCTGTCCAGCTGGAAAGCGAGCCTTCTTAATTTGGCTGGGAGAGTTACTCTTGCTAAAGCCACTTTAAATGCAATGCCTAGTTATTTAATGCAAGTCACTTGGTTCCCTAGCAAAGCGTGTAATGCAGTCGACCGGATTGTGCGAGATTTTATTTGGCGCTCCTCTGATGATAAGAGAGGTGTGCATTTACTCTCTTGGGACACTGTTACTAAACCGAAGGCAGCTGGTGGCCTGGGAATTTGTAAATGTCGACCTATGAACATTGCTTTTCTGGGTAAGCTCGTGTGGAGTGCTTACGAAAACCAACGGAAGTTGTGGGTCCGTATGATTTGTGGGAAGTATGCCCCCAATTTGACGGTTTTGGACTGGGCTCAAAGGTCTAATTGCTCTCCAATTTGGCGTGATCTCCTGAAGGCGAGGGCTGAGATTCTTGAGGGCTTTCGGTACAAAATTGGTGACGGCCGCTCGATTTCCCTATGGCATGATCCTTGGTTACGAAACGGACGACTGATCGATCGTGTTCCATTGGTGGACGATAGTGACTGGGACTTGATGGTTAGTGATATACTGGACGACACAGGCATCTGGAAACTCCAAGACCTTCGTACCACTATTCCGAGTGAAATCAGAGACGAGTTTCCGTCCATCCGTCCTCCGGTGGGATCTTGGGCTTCGGATGAGATCATTTGGGGAAACTCTACCACTGGTCACTATTCCGTCAAGAGTGGGTTTCAATGGTTAACTGGGGTGGACTCTGAGGGAGATGAGAATTGGCGTTGGATCTGGAAGATTCGAGGGCCGGAGAAAGTGAGGATTCTTAGCTGGCTCATTTGGCATGGCAGAGTTCATACTCAAGAACTTCGAGCAAGG
Organism: Erythroxylum pelleterianum; assembly: GCA_027563865.1. Taxonomy (NCBI): domain Eukaryota; kingdom Viridiplantae; phylum Streptophyta; class Magnoliopsida; order Malpighiales; family Erythroxylaceae; genus Erythroxylum; species Erythroxylum pelleterianum. Next base: position 31,574,177 of record JAOQMR010000002.1, read on the forward strand.
CGAGGAATTGAAGTTTCGGATTTATGCAAGCGGTGTAGATCTGGGGCCGAGACAATTTCTCACTCTTTCAGGATTGTGTGAAGGTAACTGGAATTTGGCAAAGGTATGCTGGTCTTTTCTCCGATAGCTTGCTAAGCAATACTTCCTTTTCTTCTTGGTTTAAGACTCACTGTCAAGATGGTGCGGTGTTGATGAATGGTTGGAGACTTGATATTAGTTTTCTTGCGATCATCTGGTCTATTTGGTGCCTTCGTAATAGAGAAGTTATTGCTAATGTTGAGTCCAGTCAATTGGCACGGGAGCATTTTGTTTATAATATGATTCATGAATGGAATTCTTATCTGGGGATGGTCCAGATTAGTACTCCGAGAAGTGCTCGATTGGTTGCCTGGAAGCCTCCGCGAAATACTGCTGTTGCTTTGAATGTGGATGGGAGTGTTCTGGGTAACCCAGGAGATGCGGGTATCGGTGGCGTTCTTAGAGACTGCTGTGGTAATTGGTTGGGCGGTTTTTTTGAATTTGTGGGTAGGGATTCCAATATGGGTGCAGAATTATTTGCTATTCGAACTGGTCTGCTTGTTGCCTGGAATCATCCATATAGAGATGTTTGCTTATTTTCGGATTCGTTAGAAGCTCTCCGGTGCCTGAAACTTACTGACTGGACGTTTCATCCCCATGGTAATTTAATTGGGGATATCAGAGCTATTCTCCGTTGGGACTGGTCTGTCCGTTGTGAGCATATTCTTCGAGAAGGTAATATTCTAGCTAAACGAGGAAGCCATGGACGGGAACCGTTTCAATTTTGGCTCACTCCTCCGGAGTTTGTGACTGTCGCGGTTCTTGGTGAAGCTGTTGGCGTCATGTTTGTCAGGGACTAGTTCTCTTTTCTATTTGTATTTTTCTTTCCTTTGCACCAAAAAATATATATTGATGCTAATTTGTAGCATATTAGACTTGGTCATATTGACAAGATTGAATAAATCAATTAGTCAATCACAGCATATTAGAAGACCTATATAAAGTAGAATTGTTTACTTATGAATACTATCTAATTGGCAAAATAGCACAAAACCTTGTTTTAAGGGAAAAAGAGTTGATGAGTTATTGCAATTAATTCACTAAGATATTTATGGTATATGAATGTGAGAGCAAGGTATAAGGGTACTTATTTCATCACCTTTATGGAAGATTATACTTAGTATGGTTATGTATATTTGATTTCTCATAATTTTATAGCATTATTTTATTTCCAAAAGTATATAACTTTAGTTAATAACTAGTCAAATAAGAATACAAAGGCTCTATGAACCGATTGGGGTAAAAGTGCTTGTATGATCAATTCAAGATATCGTATGATAAAAATAAATAAATAAACAATTGACTATTGCACAAAACCCTTTATATATATATAACAAGTTAGGTATATGATGGCATATAAAAATTTACTTATCACGTGTTAAGGTGATGCATTGTTGATATCAATATGTGTACTTAACTAGGTGCTTATTACATCAATTACTTAAACATCGTATAACTTATGGATATGTCAAAAAAAAACTTGGTTTATCACGTCTGAAACCTTGGAGACATATCACTAATATTCATGATCCATCATATAAGTATATGGAATTAGTTATTAGGGGAAGAAGAGTATCTTCAAAAGATATTTCAAGCAACCCAAGGGATGTGGTTGACTGGAAGAGACTCATCCATCCTTAACCAAAGGTCAGGGGTTCGATTCTTAACTTTGGGTATGGAGCAGCCTTAAATCCTTGGGCCAGTTGTCCCACCCTGTGAGGTGCCTCCAAACCAGCGAGGGGATTAGTCACTGGATCCGCCGGTGGATACCCTGATCTAGACAAAAAAAAATCAAGCATTCTAAAAGGTATATGTTTATAATTGAATTTAAGTCACGGGATATTACATTATTAGAGAATGGTTTTCTAATACAAGCAAGTAGATGATAAAACTTATCTTTGAAGGAGATATTAGATTAGGTTGGTTCAGTAAGTTGACAACAATTTGATGAAATGCACTCAAGTGGGACTAATTTATCAGACATTAAATTCATTTATGATCAATGTAAATTGTAGTCCAATATGAGTCCCCTAATATTATCTAGTTTAAGTGTAAACAATATGAAATTATAGAGATATGTCCCTGTAATCTTCAATTAATCTTGTCATATTAGTGGATTAGTTCCTAAATGACTTTTTGATATTGAAGGGAAAACCTTTATTATAGTTCCATAAAGAAATAGTGAGTTGAGATATGTGAAAAGACTGTATTCATTCTTGCTAAGGACGAATGAGTTGTAAGGAGAAATGAGTTAAAGTAATAGAAGAAGAACTAATTTTGATATGCTCAAATTTTATCTTAGACTTGGTTAATCTTCCTAAAAGATGTAAATCCATCAGAGAACTAATTTTTCAAAATTAAATGAAAGGCTAATAGTAGTATTAAAAAATAAAAAGTGCGATCTTAGGCAAAAGGACATACACAATAAGAAGAGATTGATTATAAGGAGACATTATCGTCTATTGTAAGGCTTACATTAGTTTAATCAATTCTAAATTTAGTGGTTAAATATATGTAAAAAATGCGTTATTAATAATAAAAGGCAAAACCCTTATGATACACTAAATTTGGCTTAGTTATTAAAAATAGAGAACTAGATGAATAGATCTATATTAAACAACCAATATATTTATGTTTAGAAAGGTCAAAGGAATAAAATGTGTGGATTGTCTAAGTCATTCTATGGTATAAAGCACTTTTTAAGGAAATTGTATATTCATATTAATTTTAGTATAATTGACAAGGATCATTGTGTATATATTAAAAGATCTAATCACAAATTTGTAATTTTATTGTTATATGTGTATGATATTAGGATAGCTAGTAATAATCAATCTATTAATAAAATCAAAATAATAATAAAAATAATAGTGATAATAATGATAAATTGGCTATTAACTTATATTAGAGATGAAGGAATGCGTTGGATTGCATATAATCTACCAATCTTTTCTACAAGTTACATATATATCGAGTAAATATTTGAATAATTTTGTATATAAGTTTGTAAACTGTTTGTTATGCCTAATGCTAAAGGTGATTGTCTATGCAATAGGAAGTACCTACAAGCCCTCAAGGAGTGTGGCTTGATGGTTGAGAGCGGGGTTTGGCTTCGGTTAGGTCTCAGGTTCGATTCCATGCTATCCCCTCTCCTCTTGTAAGAGCCTGGGGCAGTCGAGATTTTACCTGTAGGTGGAGAACTAGTTGGGCTCTCGATGATGAGGTGCACCCGCTTGGACCATCTGTGGGGTGGTGCGTCAGTTTGGCCCTCAAAGAGGTGTGCGCGCTTGGCTCGCCTACGAGGTTTCCTCGAATCCAAAAAAAAGTACCCATAAATGTCACAAGAAGAGGAATAGATGAAGAAGGTTCTTTATTCTAATGCAATCGATAATCTCATTTACATTATATTATGTATGAACAAGTGCATTATAAAGCAATACAAAATATTAAGGTATAATAAAGACATGGACGGAGCTACGTTATGGCCCCCCTTTCAAATAATTGAAGTCTATAAATAATTATTTCACTCTCGATGTATCTTCCAAAGATGAACTATGGGGTTACTTGACCTGTCAACATAAACAAACAAACAATAGCTAGCTCAGAGTCAGTTCAAAAGACTTGACGTGACATTAATTGAGATGTTACTTAAATCAGATTTTTGC
>JAOQMR010000002.1:31590355-31610046 GCA_027563865.1 Erythroxylum pelleterianum
GATAGTTCGCAATAGATTCAGTAAGTGTAGGGTAAATGTTTTGCTTTTATTGAGTGCAGACTTCGCTAGTATTTGAAGTAGAGTTACAAGTGATATCAGGTATAGTCTTATGAGTAGATATCTAATCATATGTTTCCTATGGTCTGGTGACTCAGATTATGGTGCTTGAAGTTTGAAATTTAGATGCCAGTTTACTTGTTTCAGTTTCTAAAGTTTGCGAAGTTTGAAAATTGCATGGAACACAGAAAGTTTGTCTAGTTTTTTTTGGTTGGCTTTTGCAAGATCTCTGGTAGGAGGTTACCTTTATTTTCTTGAAATCTGTTATATTATGTTGTTAATCTAGCCAAAATTTTTTTGACCTTCTGGATCAACTTTCTGTTGCATCCTCTGCATATAAGAATTAAATCGGTGTCTGTTAACATGTACTATAAAAAATGTCCTGCTCCATTTTGTGCTGAAGAAACAATAGTAAGTATTCTTTCTGCCATGGATCGCCGGAAAAATAGTGGTCCATCTAATCACTTTATACCATATTTTCTTCCCCATGATATGAACCTTCATTGTGTTTTCTGCTCTATTCCATGTCAATATGTGAAATCTTTGGTGGGATTTCTTCTATGCAAGAAGCAGATTTGGTTCTTTACTGCCAAGTTGTTGGTCCCCACTCAAAAAGCAGATTTGGGTCTTTAGAAAATCTGACCTCATGTAGCAGAAGCAATTTCTTTATTCACAAGGCACTTCATTGGATGTGTTCCACGTACTATATCTGTATTCCTTGCTCAACTCTTTGTATAACCAACATGCTATACTTTCAACAACTTCCGCTCTAAGATCTGCATTTAAGTAATGAGAATCGAAGCTCTAGAGCAAAGTGCCAAACATTTGTCTCTTTTGGCTTTAGAAATGGATCCTACTGTTTCAGTTGGGTAAGTTTTTGAGGATCATTTTAGTATGAAACAATGGTTGGATGGTTAAACTGCATTGGCTGTGCATAGGTTTTATCCAGCTAACTCTTAACTTCACGTACATACTTGCCTGGTGAAAGTATATACTACAAATGATATTTGTTCATTGATAGTTTATTGACCCCATTAACAACAGATTTTTAAACTTGGAATAATAGCTGCTGCTTAACTTCCGTGATATTAATAGTTGGTGATTAACGTCTTTGCTAATTACAAAATTAATTTCTTGGTATTTGCTTACGTGTAAGTGGTGTCACACTGTGGGCGACTGGTAGGCGCCCATGAAATTGAAAATTATTCTGGGAGCATATGGAGTTGTAATGTTAAGATTTGATTAGTTTAGGAGGACAAAACTTGTGTTATGAATTTCAGCCTACCTGTAACTAGATTTCGAATTCCCACTAAATGTGGCTTTTCCCCTGCTGAACTAATCCGAGTGCTATATCAGTATTAATACCATGAACAAATTCAGTTTATCATGAGAATGTTGCATTATTTTGCATTTGCAATATTACTTTCATTATGCCCATAAAGGAGGAGCTGAGAATAAAGATGATCTGAATTGAATGATGACCATACTATGCACACAATCCGAAGGAAATCATGCAGACGCTTTAGAAATTATTATGAAGCTATGTAAGTAGCAACATGATATACTCTAATATAGGAGACTATTATTCCTGTGATAGCCCTTTCTTGTTCCCTTTATCTGAACTCCTTTACGTTATTGTTGGTTTTTTGTCTTTTCCATCATAAATCTGTTGTTTAGGTTGAACTCAACTTGTGTCAAACTGATCGTATTGCCTTTTCTGATTACTACCATTGAATTTGTTACTACAGTAAATCTGAGTATGTCATATATAAACTCAAAGAGATGGGAAAAGTGTCAGAAAAAGATGTCATGCAGATTTGTCAGAAGTTTGATAGACTTGACAGCGGAAATTGTGGAAAAATAACTCTTGCTGATCTTTTGGAGAATCAAGATTCATAAAGAAGCACCTTCTAGCAAGTCTTTGGATGGAACTACCAAGTCATGAGACGATTTCAGTGGATTATGAGCGAAAGGGTTAGTTTCTCTTCTGATTAGATGCCAAGTTGCAATGTGTTTCTGCCAACTTGGTTGCCAAGATCAGTTGATCCTCTTTCACATCTATCCTAGTTGATTAGTCTCCATTCCTATAGCATTTAGTTGTAATTCTGTTCACTTTTTCAGCTTAGCACATGCTGTGGTTTGTTCAATAGAATGGCCTGGGTGAATGGGAGAACAGCTATGCTGATAGATTCATGTAAAGATGGATAAAGAATCTGATTAGCACAAGGGGATCCTAGATAATAACAATTTTGCAGATGCCAAGAAGTAGGTTCGGCAGTTCTATACTAGTTTAGTCCCTACACAATGTAAATTCCAAGATGAAGATATGTATTTTACTCTCTTTGTGATCTTACCAGCAATTAGTTTCATTTTAGTTGATAGTCATCAATATAAGCAATGACTTTTACCTGATGAACTTTGATGGTTTCACAGTACTTTCTTTTAGGTTTGATTGACTTACTTCTTTTGGTTAAATACAAAGATATATGAATATGTGTCCACTTACCCCAAAAGTTGTGTTCTGATTAATATAACAACAATAACAACAATCCGGTAAAAATTTCACAGAAACGTGAAATCTAGAGAGATCTAACAATATGATATACAGATCTTTTCTATCATAAATATCCATTACTTCCATCAAGAGGAAGGTAATATCTTTACTTTGTTATGAATTCTCAGCTGTCTTATTCTGATGTGATTAGAGCAGAATTCTCGGTCAATCTGCTTACCTTTAATTTTGGGTAGAATCATTTCAGCTAGTCAAGGACTGTGCTGAGACATTTGTCAATCAAGTAGGTTGAGAAACATCATCATCTCATGGAATTTCATCTTGGTCTTGTGGTATGAATATTCAACAACGCCTGTATCTGATTTTTATTTGTTTATTTAAAAGCATACCCACAATCCAACTTCGCATCCTTGCTCTTAATTCTCAAATTGCATTGCTGCAAGAACGGTTCAACACTTGCGAGCTATGGGTTTATGGTTATCCCAAAAAGCTTTCTTTGCCCGCAATCACATGGACGTCAATCTAGTTCTAGTCTACCGAACTTTGATTCAGGGCGTAAAGTGAGGCGAAACTTTATGGTCAAGCTTAGAGCAATTTACATGATGAACACGAGAGTTGGAGGAAATTAGCGCACACCGACTCAGTCACAGCCTCTACATGTTTTCAACTTTAACGTGCACTTTTAACTTCTAGTGAGTTAGTAAGTATGACCGAGTGAACTAAGACCTTGAAAAATAATAATTCAAAAGAACGAACCCTTAAAGGAAAAATAAGAAGACATAAGAACCCCATCAATTTTTTGGTTCGATTCCGATTTTATGATGGTTTAATTTTGATATCGAAAATATCATAAAAAAAGATATATACAGCTTGTCTGGTAGAGTGGGAGTATGGGGTCAAAATATTTTGTGTTTGAATCCCTTATTTACTCTCTCTCGATTGAGTTTGTTGTACATGGTTTGTCTAGTGTGGAGTATCCGATTTGTGTAATTTACAGTCTATTGCGTCAATCTAAAAATTTACTCAATACGTATTCAAAAGATAGCGATTATGATTATCCGTTTCAGAAAAAAAGCAATGTGTCGCAGCTGATGACTTCACTTTGTCCTGCTCTACTGACTCAGTAAAATTTTGGTGCCGAGGCACGTTGTTAGACTGCAGGATTTACTTGGAATTGGTCAGAAGAAGTTGTGGGTATTATTAGGGACCATGAAAAACGCTTTGAATGATGATGACAATGTTGCAGAGCTTGAGATTACATTGTCCAATTTGGAATAATGGAGCAGATGGTGAAGTTTGATTAGGTCAAGTTGACTATCGTTTTCAATTAAGTCGATGCCCAACAGATTACATCAAAGTAGGAAAGAATGTCGACTAGTCACACTTTTTTTTTAATTATTAAAAGGCAAAAACAACTAAGGTTACAAAACAAGTATAGATCCTTCATCAGGAGATGTTGGCACCTTATAAGCGTAGTATCAAAAATTGTGACACCGACAAGATAATGTTCTGCGTGAAAGGTAAGCCAGTCAGCACATCTGTTGCTCTCTCGATAAATATGTCGATAAACAACAGCCCAGTTGCGCGTGAAAAGTTCATGAATACCAGTGACAAGGGGGTTGAGAGCTGTGAAGCGGATGTCTGAGGACGAGATCATGAGATGGTGCACTGCGGTAGAGTCCACCTTCAGTTCTAGGCGGCGAAAGCCTTGGTCCCAAGCTAGCGATAAACCTGTACACACTCTCCAGTTTCAGATTGTATAAAATTTCAATCCCAAGAGTTATAATTTAATACGGTAGCCTTGGAGTTTTTCCAAATCCTGGTAGTATATGATAGTGATGTGAAGCTCGAGAGGACCGTAACCATAAATTATAAGAAGAAGATGGTAACTAGGACCAATTATGATCTGGTTTGATAACCTACCAGCATTAGTAAGCCAACTCACTCATTTGCTCCTGTCTTGTTACTCTACCTATGTCCTCCTTTCTAATCATTTCCTCGTTGAGACTTAGGAGAGAGCTCCATTGGATTCATGCGCCCTTTTTTCAATCCATACACCAATTATCGATCTTTAGACCGAAAGTTAAACCAAAAAAACACGAAGATTAAGACTTAACCGGTTCTATCAGTATTAGACCGTCATAAGATTGCTTGTTTCGATAGGTTTGTTTCATCATTTGCATTACAAAGAGGCAAAAACTAATAGGACTTGCTATATAGATGAAACTGGGGCAGAGGAAGGTGACACATACCAATCATGTCCACATCCAAGAGATTCCATTTCACATTGAACATAGCTAACCCAAAACCTACTCTTTCTATATCGATTGCGACTGAATAATCCAAAGGCTACCCTTTTCTGCCACACGTAAGAGAAAGCAAGGTCAACATTGTCATGCTCTTTTGTTCTTGTGTGTATAACCCAATCACTTCATTTAAGTCGTCTTTCTCAAGTAACCACCAATATTATAACCATCCTTTTGATCTCATTAGATTCCTCACACCCATATAATATCCATCTCTCCAAGTTTTTGTATCCTTCCATGGTTGATTGTGATTCATATTACTGTAAACAAGCGTATGTGAGTTCATTCCTTTTGGTTTTCAAATTCAACACACTAAACTCCAAATTCCATATTCTATTGGATTCTTCTTTGGCAAGGAAAAAAGAAGAATGCCACAATGCAATCTATTCTTCCATACTTTAAATAAGAAATATTTCACTAATTAAAAAGATTTAAGATTTAAAAGGTTCAACCGTATTATATTATTATAAAATTAGATAAAGATTGAATAAAATTAAAGAATTTGAAATATAATTAAAAGAGATTGTTCTTATTTATCGAAAAATTTGAAGTTTAATTAAAAAAAGAGATAATTTTAATTGATTTATTTTAATTTATAAGACGTTATTAACTTATAAAATTAATCGGTTAATTAATAAATAACAAAAGTTATTAAACTAAATCAAACCCAAAAATTAAACGATTAAAAATTTTTACGGTTCCTTATTGATTACAGTCAGAATGTCTGGCACGTAATCTAATTTCTTTTCTCGATGTCTTTACCCTGTCTTATTAAACCAGCTCATTGGGCTATTTGTCATGTGCCTTGACCTTGACTCTTAGCTTAACTTATTATTACTTTTAATCCTAATCAAAAGTTCAAGGACTAATTGGTATGTATATAAGTGAAAGAGTATATATTCATGTTATGTCTATCTTCTAGTTAGTAGACTTCTGGCTTTTCACGGTAATGTGACATGCATTAGGAAAAGCAATCCTATGGTGAGAGCAACTTGATCTTTTACCCTATGACATGTATATAAATAGGCTAAAAATGCATTTTTGAAGTAGAACTTTTACAATAGAATATAGAATATACTCTAACATTTTGAAGTGTTCAAATTAAACCTCAACGTTTTTAAAACATTCAAAACAAATCCTAAGTGGATGAAAAATTTAACGGAGTTAATTATCCGCCACGTTAATACTGACGTAACATTATTTAAAAAAATAAAAAGTAAGTCTTATTGTCATATAAAAAGTAGGACTCATTATTTAAAATATATAAATATGAGTCTCATTGTCACATAACAAGTGAGACTCATTGTTTGATTAATCTAAAAGATTAATTATATATTCTGTTTTCCTTTGAAATAAAAATAAACATATATTATGTTGTTAATGTTAATATAGTTATATTTTTATCAGTGATAATTATTATATATTAGATAACATTAAAGATAAATTATTTTAATTTCTCAAATAATACTTATTAACAAATTATTAATAAAATTATTTTATTTTATTAAAATAAATAATTTAAAAATGAACCTTTTGTTTGTAAATTAATATTTATTTGAAATATATTTTAATTATTAAATCAAATTTTATTTGAAATTGATATATTTTGAAGATATTGTAAATTAATTATATTTATTAGCAATTATTAAATTAAAATAAATTAAATTATTAAGTTAAATTAAATTATTCGTAATTATTATTATTAATTAATTTTAATTAATTAACTATAGTATTAAATTAAATTATTCATAAAACAGAAAATAAAAATAAAAATAAAGAGAGCTTAAATTGATTGATGACGAAAGGTCGGATCAGCAAGAGCGGGAGGGAAACAGGCGGCAAGAGATCGACGGTCATGTGGGGGCCGTCATAGTGTGGGCTAAGGTCAAAAAGGTCGGTTCCAGTCCCGAAACGTGGAAGCATTCTATTTGTCATTACAAAATATAGTTGAACGTTTGAATCTTTGACCCCTAACCCGTCACCTCCCAAAAGGAGACCTCGTGCCTGACTATCCTTCCTTCGCCTCTCATATTCACACTTCCAAGTTCTCACACCCTCTTTTGAAGGCCCACGAAATATCTGATAAGAGAGGGGAGGAGGGAGTAGCTGATATAGAACGATAGGTTGGAAAAAGTATGTAAAGGGAAAAATGTCTCCGTATGAGAAACCAGTTTCTGCTGTTCTAAATGGAACTTGTTTGTCAACGATCTTTGTGAGGTTGTAAAGTTGAACAGTGCTTGTGCAGGTTACTTTCAAACTCAGACCTTCCTTAATCCTTATATACCTCCATCTCTTAATATATGCTTATCTAACAAAACAAGAAAGCTAACATAATACAGAGGGACATTAAGAGTCTCTCTCTAGCTATCTTCCTCCATGTCTGATGAACACACACACTTTTACTACCAGCCTTCACTCTTCTATGGTGATGACATCTACACTCACAAGCCTCCTCCTTCTGTAGTTGCTTCTTCATCATCTTATACTACTACTACTACTACTACTCAGCATGGATTTGAACCTTCTCCATACTTGAGCTTCTCTGAGTGCTTGCATGGATCTGCGGATTACAACTTGCTCTCCAAATCCTTTCCCTTATCGCCTTCTTCGTCAGAGGTGTTTTCATCTATAGAAGGCAAACCGAATCCTCTGCACGGTGGAGAATTAGGCGGCGGCTCTGGTGATGGTGACGTTGGTGGAAACATTGATAATAATGCTCCGGCAACACCCAATTCTTCTGTTTCTTCTTCATCAAGCGAGGCAGGTGGGGAAGCAAATTCAGAGAAGAACAAGAAGGAAAATGATCAAGCAAAAGATCAGTCCGAGGATGGAGGAGAGTCCTCTAAGAAAGGGTAAGTACATGTTTAGTTGTGTGTCCAACACGTTTATGTTTTTTCTTTCACACTCTCCGAAGATGGTGCAACAACTGTATGTGGATATGCAATGAACAGGAACAAGGGAAAGATGAGCAAGAAAGGAGACAAGAGGCAGAGAGAGCCAAGGTTTGCCTTCATGACCAAGAGTGAGGTTGATCATCTGGAGGATGGATATAGATGGCGGAAATATGGACAAAAGGCTGTCAAGAACAGTCCTTACCCAAGGTATGAATAATTTCTGAAACAAATCACCTGATCCAGCTTTTTCTTTAGGCTCTTCTTTAATCACTCCAGTATTGAACAGGACATGTTTTTGCATCGACTCTCTTTTGCCCATCTTGGTTGCCAAAAAAGTCAAAAGAGTACAACAGCTTAAATTGAAATTTTGGTTGGCTTGTCAAATGCCATTCCCCTTTACCATTGATGCTTTAAAACCAAGATACAGCATTAGTTACAGACTTGTTCATGTCAATTGAATAGACTATTACGTGACACAAGTTCCTGAAATCATCAAACACTAACTTAGCTTGCAATCTCAGGAGCTATTACCGGTGCACCACACAGAAATGTAGTGTAAAGAAGCGAGTAGAGAGGTCATTCCAGGATCCATCCACCGTGATTACCACTTACGAAGGTCAACACAACCATCCAATCCCTGCAACACTTAGAGGGAATGCTGCAGCCATGTTTTCACGTTCTATGTTAAACCCAACGCACCTGGGAAGTACTGCTGTACCTAACTTCCCTCAAGAATTTTTGGTTCATCAATTGCCTTCTGTGAGCAACCAACTACTTGGCTCCGCCTCTACTTATCCACCCAACGTCGATCATCATCTTCACCAGTATCAAGTTCCTGACTACGGACTTCTGCAAGACATATTCCCTTCCATGTTTCTTAAACAAGAGCCCTGAAAGCCCCGCTCGACTTCTCTTATTGTACATATACCTGGTGTTTTATCTTCCAGACTTGTTAGGTTATACTATTTTAACTCTGCCCTTCTTCTTCATCCTACGTATGTGCTCATTTGGACTACTGTTTAGATCCAAAGTGATTTTCTTAAGATGATACAGTTGGGAATGCTGTATTAATTAATTTAGAGAATGATGGAAATTGTTTTTCAACTATGAGTTTATTAGATTATTCATTGGATTGATGTTTCATTACATGCAACAGTAGTGAGCTTAAATGGAGTCAGCTTATAAATAGTATTCAACAGGTATTCATAAATTAACCACATATTCATTTAAATGAGCTTAAATGGAGTCAGCTTATAAATAGTATTCAACAGGTATTCATAAATTAACCACATATTCATTTACATGGAGGAAAAAGCAGAAAACTTTGACCTGTCACTTTAGGAGGGACAGCTGAATTTGATTAATTCATTCATCAAAAGCTAATCATTTGTCCTATATATAGTAGTCAAGAAAAACATACTGCCACATACTAGTCATAACATAAAGGACAATCATGACTAAATCTCTCAAATTTGGGTTGGAACACCCTTTCTTCTCTAAATTCTGTCTACATACTTGTTTAGATCTTATATAAACGTTCATAACAAACCTTAAATAGACGACAAAATTAATTTTTTGTTAGTTACATGTCATGTTGGCATATATTTTTTAAATAAAAGTAGGTCATACTTGACATTAAGGTCCACAATTATACATTTCACATAGTGAGTCTCACTTGTCATGTAGCAGACTGGACCCATTGTTAGAGTGTTCTAATTCTGTATCACTTAATCTTGTCTATATATTTGTGTAAATTTTACATAAATGTATGAATGAAACTTAATAGAATAAGATAAGAACTAGTTAATCGAAATAGAGGATATGATCCCTTCAAATTTATCCACTCTTCTTAAAACTAGCAGTGTTAGTTTCGTATCATCAATTTGTTAAGAGTGCTTATATAATTTGTCCAAAATCTATTTATTTTAAGCAAACTAGGGTTAAGATTAGGGACTCTACCAAAATTGTATTTAAAATCTCAACGTTTATAATAAAATACAACTTGAAACCCTAATTTTTTGAAGCATTCAAATTAAACCATAAAATTTTCAAAACGTTCATAACAACCTTAAATGGATGAAAAGTTTGACAAAATTAACTTTCGGTAGTTACATGTCATGTCAGATTATATTTTTTAAATTAAAAGTAGGTCATACAGTCATGTAACATTGAGATCCACAATTATACATTTCACACAGATGGTTTCACCTGCTATATATATAGCAAGCAAGAACCGCTGTTATACATTTCACATAGGCCATTTGTGATGATGGGGCATATTTTTTTATTTTAAAATAAAAAATGATGTCATGTCTGTATTAATGTGACAATTAATTGATAAGAAGTTAACTCTATTAAATGTTCCATCTGTTTAGGGTATGTTTTGAATGTTTTGAAAATTTTAGGATTCAATTTAAAATTTTAAAACGTTAGGATCTGTTCTATATTCATTTTTACCACCTTTAGGCCATTTCAAATGTGGACTTATCTCTAACATTAAAAAAGTATTCAAAGCTAGTCAATTTGTGAAATACACTTATAAAAATGTTTCTCGGGACAATTCCAAAAGGAAAAAGAAAGAAAAAGAAGAAGAAGAAGTAGTGGTTGGAAGAATTGCTAGAACTTAGAAGAGTATATATGTTTGACTAATTCTTCTGGATCATGGTCAGAAACGACTTTGACATTGTAATGCATGCATGTATGGTTTTTGCATACACACAACATCATGGTCCCGAAATAAAATCCTAGGTTGATCTTGTTGTCATTGTCCACATTACCTAAACAAACTCTATTAAATGACACATGATGCGTGCACCAATCATCAAGCAATTGCAAAACAATATACTACTTCTTCTAATAGACATCTGCTGCCAAACCTTGAGAAGCTAACTCCTTGCGTGCATAGCCAATAGGTTGAGCAAAGGTATTCCATGACGTGTGTGCTGAGTCTATCTCATTATCGATTTGATATTTCTTTATGGTTGGCTACACCACTGAGAGCCGACAGCAGCCTAACTTCAGTTATTTTACATTTGTTTCCATACCCTGTGGATTGATTAAGTACGTGTGAACTGACTCATTGCTTACTGGTTAAGTCTATATTACTTAAAACACTCGTGCAAAATTTGCACATCCTCTGTAGTTGCTTGTTTGGAGTTATCTAAACCCTAATCTCTAAACCCTAAATTTTATCCTAAGCCTCTCAATGACAAAACTAAATGTTTTAACATCTTGAAACTAATAATCAAGGAATCGAAATTAAAGAAAAAATAGAAAATAAAAATTAGAAGAATAATGAAATTATTGATTATGTGTATTTGGTATGAGATTAAACAAAATTATTAGTTATAATAGAATTTAGTACAAATACTAAGAATGATAAAGAGATTTTTTTATTCTTGTTTAGTTATTATATAATTTATTTTATAAATAATTAAAATTTGTCATTTATTTATTAAATTATTATTATTTAAATAAGTATACAAATTTTATGATAAGAAAGTATCAGTGAAACAAAATAAAATAATTAATAAAAAACATAACATATGATTTTTAATGATAATATTTTAATAAGATTCAATATCTTAATAATAACTTGATTATATTATAATAATATCTCTCATATTTTATTACTAATATTTGATTCCAGTTTAAACTTACACCTTCCTTTGGAATAAAAGTTCATGATTATCTAGAATTTATTCCAATTTTATCATTGTTAGTTTTATCCATTCCCGATGACCAAACAAATAAAAGTTAGGGAATAAATGTTACGTTCTCATTGCCACCTATTACTAGTTACAAAACAAAACCTAAGTCTTATAATCAAACAAAGGTTTAATTCACATATTTCAGTACAAAGAACAAACAATATAACGAATATGTTTATCCATTTATCTAGAAAATTTATTGAATCTATGCCCATGAAACTATGCTCAAAATTTGCCTAAGTTCTCATAATTTTACTGCACAATAGGATTCTATAAAAATACATAAACTTGAGTAACATAAATTAATTAGATAAAAATTATAATAAAACAAATATAAAGTTAAATTCCTTTAATTTTATATGCCAAAATATTCTCTGTTGTGTTTATATAATACAATCAATTTCTCTAGAATATCTATCAACAAACAACTATGATACAAGTATTTCCAAAAATTTATAAAAATATTCAATTTAAATGTATCATATAATTGGTATCAATCTAACAAAATAAGACCTTTTACATGTTTATGATAAGCGCTGACTAATTTGTCCCGATCAACAAAATGATATTTTTTCATTTTAATGTTGATTATTTCACTTCAACTAATTGAATGTAAATTGTAAGGGTGTTATTGAGTCAGACTAAGCTCAGGCCTCCTGGCTTAAGCCCGATTCAAAACTTTTTGTAAAAACTTGGATTTTTTTAAAGGATTGAACAGGCGTAAAACTCGCAATCCAAGCCTGAACTTGACTAAACTCAAGCCACTTCCAATTATTTTTTTTGTAATTTTAAAAATGACATCATTTTTCTCAAGTTTAAAAGTTTAGGGTGTCAAGGGAGATGAATGCCACGTACATTTCTCCCTAAATGACTTCAAACCTATGTTTTGTTGCAACATAGTTTATAAGGTGATAGCTAAATTGCTGACAAATAGACTCGAAGTTCCTCTTATGTCTATGATTCATCAATCTTAAGGTGCTTTCATTCATGGTAAATCAATTTATGATAATATCCACTAGTAGAGCTAATGAAGGATTACAACTCCAATAAATCAATCAAAGTATGTGCTATCAAAATATATTCATCTAAGGTTTTTGACAACATTAATTAGAGTTTTATCTCCAGCAGCCTGAAATGGTTTGGTATTCGTTCTAAATTCACTTCTTGGATTAAGAAGTGTATCTCAACACCTTCTTATAATGTGCTTTTAAATGGACCCCCATAATCTCTTTAAAGGCTTTAATGGGATAAGGTATGATACTTTATCACCATATTTGTTTGCAATGTCTATGGAAATTCTTAAAAAATTATCAGATATAACACTTTCGGAAATTCAAACTTCTCCTATCACCACACATGTGAGGTATTGCAACTCATTCATCTTAGTTTCACTGATGATTTAATGATGTTTTGTGCTACAAATTAGAAGTCAATATTAATGTTGCACAAATCTCTCATAAAGTTTTGCAGAATCTCTAGCTTGAAAGTTAACTTCTTGAAAAGCAAGGTGTACTTTTCTTGGGATGTCTCTAATGCTGATAGTCTATATGAGATATTTAGTTTGAATATTCAGAGTCTTCCCTTATAATATCTGTAGGTACCTATATCCTCAAAGAAGTTGAAGTACCATGATTGCTTGATGTTGTTGGAAAGATATAAAGGTAAGATTAATGCCTAGCAGAACATATTTCTTTCTCAAGCAAGGAGAGTTCAACTAATTACTTCAACTCTAAACAACCATCACTACCATTGGAACTCACCCCTGGTTCTTCTGAAGAAAATAATTAAAGATATTGAAAGATGTATGAAGAATTTCCTCTGGTATGGAAAAGTAGATTCTGAGGCGAATAAAGTGAAATGAGACCATCTTTGCTGGAGGAAGCAAGAAGGAGGGATGAGATTGATTCTTTTTAGATGATCCAATCCAAGATAACTGCTAAGAGAATTTGGAAGTTTCTCAATAATAGAAAGGCTTTATGAAGCAAATGGATAAATGCCTATTATTTAAGAAATTCTAATTTTTGGCAGTTGGAAGAGAAGATGGAGCATTCTTAGCCATTCATCAACATTTTAAGGCATAAATACAATATTTATTCCCTTATCAAAATGAAGATTGGAAATAGTGAAGAGTCTTAAACTGAACACCTCATAGTCCATTTATTAAGAGCATTGAGTTGCTCTCTCTACTAGGTATATGGACAATAAACACTAAGGTCCACATATTATTGTTAATAATGAGTGGAAGATCACAGGAAGAGGAGTTGACAAATTTCAAGATTATCTCTCTAGATATGTGCCTAATTCATTGATCAAGGATAAAACTAATATGGTCTGCTAGCAGTAATGGAGAATTCACCATCTCTTCTTACTTAAAAGCTATAAGACCTCATTATATGAGTGTTCCTTAGTATAATATAGTCTGGAAAGGATCTTTGATGCTTAAGGCTTCTTTTGTAACTTGGTTGGTAGGAAAGTTGAAGACTAATGATAAACTAAAAGGAAGCAATGACCAGATTTGTATCCTATGCAACACATTACCTGAAATTGATAATAAGTTGTTCTTCAAATGTAGGTTTTCTTTTACAATATGGGAAATGATGCAACACAAAATGAATTTAGTTTGATCTGAGAATGACTGAGGAAATATTTTGATTTGGGCTGAAAATCTCTATAAAAGGATTGGAGAAGATAGGAAATGTCTGAGTCTAATGGTAACTTGTTTTGTCTATTTAATTTGGTTTGAAAGAAACCAAAGAATCTTCAAGGATGTTCACCCAAACAAATATGTTGTTGCAATAGGACTTATTGTTTAATCAGAGAGATTATGATAGCTAACCATGCTACTGATAGCCTAAGTTCTTCCATGAAACATAATTGGGGTCTGGAGTAATCATGCCTTGCCTGTTTTTGATTAATTTCTAGCTTTGTTATGAGGACTTGTTCCCTAACCTCATAGTTTTATAACTATTGTTCCTATAGCCTTGTAATTACCTTGATTGCCTTTTCAATGATATTTATTTATTTATAAAAAAATTGATGCTAAAATTAAATAAGCAATAATATTGAGATTAAAAACTCAGACAACTAATGAAACTATAAAATGAAGAAATAACTCACTTTATGTAGAGTATAAGAATCAAAGTGTCTTTCAAGGTTTCTCTTAGGGCATAAAGTTCGTATAATATCCATTAACCCATAAAAATAAAAAATTCTTTATCTAGCCCAACATCAAAACTTGCATATATTTTTTGACTCATAATGCTCACACAATCTTAACCAGCTGTGTCAGAGATTATAATATGATAAGAAGTTTATTTTAGAGTTCAAAGACAATAATAAACTATAATCTTAATTGAGAAAAATTAATTAATTTTTTACAACAAAATCAGAGTCCTATTCGATTAGTATAGGAAGTAAAACACGATTAATTAGATTCTAATCTTTAATACACTGATATTTAATTATCAAGGGCTTACAACACGATTAAAATAGTGGAAGAAAAATAATACTCATCATCAAAGTTAAAATAGTCGTCCAGATCTTCATGCATCATCAATATACTTTATTTCTTACTTTAACTTCAATTCCATTATTATCAATGACCTTAATTAGCCTTAAAAGAGTAAAAGTCTTGAATATTACATTCTTACAATAGCAACAAAAAAACACTTTACCATGACCATGTTATTGTTCAATGTAATAATATCAAAGTCTAAAATTTGAAACTGTAAATCTAAACCAATTATTGAAAGGATGCTACTTTACACTTTTGATAGACTAAGTAAAGCACAAAAAACTTGCAACCCATATAAGGTTTTCCTAACACATTTAAACAAGATGAACATCACTTTATAACCAGAAGAGGAATGTACCTAGATATAAAATATTATAGAAGAAAGAGACTATATTCATGTACCCTTGGCTTACAATTTGGTGACTAAACCAAGAAGTGAAAAATAGTAGGTATGACTTCAGATTTGCTTGTTGATAAAGAGAAAAGCTGGCATATGGTTTGGAGACAGATATGTGCAAGCAAACGGATTCATATAAAATCAACTAAAACACAAAACTTCATGAAGCACTTCATACAAAAAAGAACAGCCAACATGAAGGGGGAAATATACCCCGTTTAAAATTTTAAACCCCATAAAGCCTAGCCTTGAAAGAGCGAAGAGGCAGAGGAGAGGAGATACAAAAAATGATGCTTCCCAGGCAACAATATAGAGGAGAGGAGACATAGAAAATGTGCTTATTTTTAAATAAAATGGGTTATAGGTGTGAGTTATAGGGTATTAATTATGAGTTGAGTATTTTAGCCCATGTGAGTAGTTAGTTGTCCATTAATTTTCCACGTAGATACCTACTTGTTATGGATAAATTGATTCTGTTAGCCAAATCAACAAAATGCTAACAAAACTAATGTTTTAAATAGTTTGTGAAGTTTTAAACCTTAATGTTAAACCCCACAACGCGTAGCTTGAAAGAACAAAGACGACAAATGAGAGAAGAAGCATAGAATATGGTTATTTTCAAATAAAATGAGTTTCGAGTATGAGTTACAGGGTATGGGTTATAGGTTGGATGTATTATTCCATCACTACAAGAAAAGTATGAATTACCGACAGAAAAAAAAATCGTAGCCAATTACCGACTGAAATATTATATCCGTCGGAGAAGTTGTCTGGAAAATGGAAAAGGCGTGAAAAAAAGCATTAATTTTTCACGTTAATGCTTACATGTCATGAAAAAAATGATTATGTTAGCTAATTCAACAAAATACTAATAGAACTAACGTTTTAAAATGTGTTAATAACGTTATAAAAGGTTAGTTACTTAGTTGAACAATTTAAAAACTTAGACACTAAATTAAAAGAATCCTAAGATAATTCCTTATAATGAATGACGTGAAATCTTATGAAATAAGATCTCAGTTTACTTCTTATGCATACCTTTTTATTAGCATTGCATTAGAAGCACATAAAATTTCCTAATGAGTAATGAACAAATCATAGATTTATTAAAAACCTTAGTATTATTTGTATCATTTGTTAATAAACTCTATAAGTACCATTAATCTGCCTAATCCTAATTGAAAAAGTGTGAAAGGGTACATTTTGAAATTGATTTTATCATCATAATCATACCCAGTAGACTCGTATGCAGATGTAACAATAAAAGAGTGATGCAGGTTAAAGAGTAAATAAGTAAAACTGACATGCTAAATTATTATGTAAATAAAATTACAATAAATACATAAATAAATAAAATATAAAATCATTTTGGAATTGATGTTATATAGTTAGAAATATTCTTTTGAAATAGTTTAACTAATACCCTTTTGTAAATATAAAAGTGCAATGATTATTTATATTTTATATTTCATGTTTTAGTAAAAGAATATGCAATTGAATGTTAGGTTGTAATATTAAAAGCTTTAATTATAAAATAAATTTGTAATAAAAGTCAAATTTATTGAAAACTTGTTTATTTTTTATAATAAATAATTTATAATTATTATTTTTAAACTTTTAGATGCATACAATAATTCATAATTTATATTGTTTAAAGAATTAACTAACCATAATTTACTTGTTGGAATGCTTGAAATTTAGGACCTATAAATCAAACTTTTTTTAAAGAAATAAAGAAAAAAACTTCATTAATAAAGAATTTAAGTACAAACAAAATAATACATAGGGGTACCCTTCTACCCATGAGAGCTTTAATATGTTTAACTACTCAAAATATAAATTTAAAGAGCATGGTAGACTAAATACAAAAGTTTGATTTTCAAGTTACATCTCCCAATATTACAAGTTCGCAGATGTTTGTCATAGTTTCTGAGATGAGAGTTGTGATAGACTTTTACTGGGAGTTAAAACATCTATCATTCCTCTCTTTCCATATGGTTTGGATAGTCATGCAAACAATTACTATATGAATGAATTCGACACGAGTCCTTTGTGAGGATAACTACTGAATAACATTAGAAAGTGTATGATCTTAAGAGTTTCATGTGCAATGTAATTGATTGCTTGTCATATTTTGTTGGTCATCTTACATATGAAGAATAAATGATCTCTGGTTTCTTCTACTATTGAACAAAATGAACAAGATGCGTTTATGCTTAAATATTTAAGATGATATGTAAGGTTGAGTTGGTTTTGTACAGCAAGCCATAAGATAAAGAAAATTTTAGAGAATTCTGTTGTGCCATATGATACGATGCCATTCCACCGTTGGTTTTTTTCATCCGTAGAGTCTCTTTGGTGCATACACACAAGGAGAATCTTTAACAAACTGTGAGCTGGCACAAAAAGATAGAGGAAGATGCAGGAAGAGGACGAAATCTGTTTTGCTGAAAGAATTTGTTAAGTAAATATAGCAGAATGATTGACGTTTGTAATCCTTTTATAATTATAACAAACACATAAGAGCCTAATGTTATAAATAGTTCAAGAAAATGAATGAAGAATATGAACAATTTTAGAAAAAAACACGTCAACTCCCTCTATTTTTTTCTTTTCTCTCCTACAACTCGTCTCCTCCAATCCACGCCTCATCATTGGTGCTTTTATTGAGAGATGGTAGAGGGTACCACTACTAGATATAGTGCAATGGAAGAAACTATACAAAACTTAGAAAAAATAGAAAACGTCATAAATATCGTTCAAACTCACAGTACAGAAATTGCCAAGAACAGCTATGCAAATGACTAGATGAAAAAGACACTGGAGACCATCGTACAAACACTTGGTAGAATGGAAGGTCAAGTGGCACCCTCATTAGCGTCCCCAGCACCACTCCTGCCCATACCATAGTCAACACATTTTTCCTCGACATCAGAGGGAACTCATTCACAGTCACAGCCCAGACTTCCAAAACTCGAGATACGTATATTCTAGAGGGAAGATGTCACGGGGTGGCTATTTCAGATTGATCATTTTTATTCTTTATCACAGGACTTCAGAAGATGAAAAACTCACTGTAGCATCCCGTTACCCATGTTAGGGCTAGAATTGTGAATTGTGAGAATTTTGTGAGAAAATTAGAATTTTGCATACCTTGCATTATTATTTGTGACATGCACATTTTTGCACAATTATCTGATCGTACATGCATTCATTGGCATTTTCCGGGTACAATTGAATTGTTAATGATGATTAAATTGTGTTTTGACAATTCTGGGATTATTTATGATATTTGTGAAATTTTAGTGAATTTTGTGAAATATATTGATTTATGGGCCAATTATAAGATGACATGTGGCAAATTGCAATTGGAACAATTGGCATTAGTGGGTACATGACAAATGGCTATTTAAATGTGACATATGGCTTGAATGTGGTTGGACACATGTGTAGCATGCATGTTGTACACGAGTATGAGTTTTGAGTTAAGAAAGAAATACCTTTGCATGTGTTCTCGGTGAAAGACTTGCCATCCGAAGTAGGTTTGTGAGATTCTTGGCTGATTTTGATCAATTCTTTGCTGGAGTTCATAGCCGAATGAGAGAGTGACTTAGAGAGTTTAAACCTTGCAAGTTCTTCTCGGTTGAAACCTCTAAGCCATCCGATTGCGATTTCTGAATTTCTTGCTGGATTGATCTGTTTCTTTGCTGGTTTTGTGGCCGATCCAAGTAAGTGGAGGTTAATCTAAGCTTTGTTATTGTTATTTGATGAATTTCCAGTCGGCAGAATGCATGTATGTGAGCTTGAGGAGTCCGATTCTGTGTAGGAAGAGTTGATGAACGAATGAGAGTTTGATCTTGTGAAAATGTTGTTTCTGGAAGTTTAGATTGGAGTTTTATCAGTATTTAGTTAAGATCTGAGAATGCATAGTTTGTCCATAACTTGTCCGTGTTCTTCCGAACTAGTTTAGATGTGATTTGAGTATGAATGTTGGATTCTTGGAGTTGCATATGAGTGTTTGAGGTATGAATGAGTTATAGGGATGATTCTAGGCATGCTTGTGTTGTTTGAGAGGTGTTTGAAGTAGAGGAAATGAGAATGAGAATCGGGGAAGACGAACGTCGAACTAGAAAAATAATTTATACGCCGCGACGTGTGTGGCTGACCTGTCGAGTTCGTCGCGACGTAGCCTCTTTTGTACGACACGACGTGTAGCCAGTCTTTGAGTTCGTCGCGACTTCTCTGTTTCTCCTCGTCGCGACGAGCAACCTTCTTTGACAGATTGTATACACTTTGGTATT
>JAOQMR010000002.1:31610146-31623838 GCA_027563865.1 Erythroxylum pelleterianum
CAATTCAATAAAAACCCTAATACTCCAACAATCACAACCAATTAAATCAACCAAAATCAATCTCAATCTTAACCTACCTATAGTCTATCTAGGTTAGAAAAACCAAAACCTAGCTTAGAAGCTCAAAAACCCCATGGATTTCACCTTCTTCTTCTTCCCCAAAACATTCACAACACAACTCATTTTCTCTCTCTACAATTTCTTCATTCACAAACCACAACCCATCTTTCTATTTCATTTTCAACCCAAACAAGAACAAAATAACATAGATCTTACCTTGTCAAGCTTGATTTCTCCTTCTTTCTTCTTCTTCTTTCCTTCTTCTTTTCTTCTCTCTCACGAACTCTCTTCTCTTCTCTTGCCCACGTTTTTCTCTCTTCTCTCTCATGGTTCACGACAACTCCCTCTTCTTTCTTATTTCAAGCCATTTATTTAGTCTTTCTTCCAATTTTGCCCTTCATTAATCTTGTCTTTCTCATTTTACCCTCCTTTGATCTTAAGACTAACATCTTATACTTCTAACTTCTTAACTAATAATCATGGAACAATTGAAGGAATTTGCTAACACTTCCTTCTAGAAAAATGTTCCTCATTGTCTTAATTTTCTAATGACACCAAAATCATTCAATTTGGTTTGGTAATTTGAAAATTATAACCCAAACATTTCCAAACTATCCTTACATTGAAACAATATTTCGTGCTCAATTTTCATCCAAAAATTGAAACTCTTAGAGACTAAATTAAAACTTAATTTCATCAGATAATTTGTAGCCCTATTTATCTAGTTTAATTCAAATCAAAAATCATCTCATTTCGATAACTAGAGAAAGAGTTATGGCTAAAACACCGAAGCATGTTCAATGTAACATTTTTCCAATTTTAACTTCCAACATTTCTTATATAATGGTTCTAACTTCCCAGAACAATTTAGGATCCAACAAAATACATGAGTATGTGGCCAAGTGCCAAATTTGCCAACAAGTCAAAGCAATGAATCATGCCCCATATAGCCTCTTGCAATCGTTACCTGTTCCAGAACAAATATGGGACAACATATCAATGGATTTTATTACTCAGCTCCCTCCCTCAAATGCTAAGACAGTGGTTTTTGTTGTTGTTGACCGGCTTTTAAAATATGGTCATTTTTCTGCTTTAAAGGGGAATTATACAGCTAACACTGTGGCAGCAATTTTCGTCAAAGAAATTTACAAACTTCATGGGTTCCCATCTCACATAATCTCATATCGTGACCCTATCTTTATGAGCTTATTTTGGCAGGAGCTTTTTAAATTATAGGGGACAACGTTGGCCACAAGTATCTCATATCACCCACAAACAGATGGGCAAACAGAGGTTTTAAACAGATGTTCAAAAGATTACTTGCGTTGCTTTATAATGGATCAGCCCTCTAAGTGGACAAGTTTCTTATCTTGGGCGGAATTTAGTTATAAAACCTCATGGAACTCTGCCATTCAAATGTCCCCTTTTGAAGCAGTGTACGGGAGACCACCGCCAGCTATAAAGGATTATATTCCAGGAAATTCAAGTGTCAATTCAATGGATGAGACGCTTAGCACTCGTCTAAGGGTTCTTGAGACTATTAAAGCTAATTTGCATAGGGCTCAACTGCGTATGAAGCAGTAGGCAGATCGCCACCGAACTGATCAACAATTCTCTCCTGGAGATTGGGTGTATATCAAGTTACAGCCTCATCATTACTGTTTCTCAACAAAAAATGCATAAGCTCTCTAAAAGATTCTATGGCCTATATAAAATCCTAAAAAAAATCGATGCAGTGGCATACAAGATACAGTTACCACAATCAGCTCAGATTCACAATGTTTTGCATGTATCTTTATTAAAGCGTTGTGTGGGTGATCCTATGGAGCAAACGCGTCCCTTGCCAGAATCCTTTAACAAAGGTTATCTAGTGCTTAAGCCAAAGAAGTTTCTAGATTCACGGTATGTACTAATCAATGGATGCCTTCAACGTAAGTTCTAATCCATTGGGATTCTCGGTCACAAAAAGAAGCCATGTGGGAGACTCTGCAGAAATTTTAAAAAGACTATCCTGACTTCAACCTTGAAGGCAAGGTTATTTTCAATGGAGGAAGTAATGGTGCATACACACAAGGGGAATCTTCAACAAACCGTGAGCTAGCACAAAAAGATAGAAGAAGTTACAGGAAGAGGATGAAATCTGTTTTGCTGAAAGAATTTGTTGAGTAAATATAGCGGAATGATTGATGCATGTAATTCTTTTATAACAAACACAGAAGAGCTAAATGTTATAAATAGTTCGAGAAAATGAATGAAGGACATGAACAATTTTAGAAAAAAAACATGTCAACTCCCTCTATTTCTTTTCTTTTCTCTCCTACAACTCGTCTCCTCCAGTCCATGCCTCGTCAGTCTCTCATGATTTAGCTAGAAAGGTGATGAGTAGGTCGATTGTGCTAGAATAAAGTATCCTGGTTAAAAGGATTAGGAGGAAAATGGGGTTGCAAGTGGCTAAGGCTTTCAGGGGCAATGCCCTGAAAGCCCAGCTGCTTTCAATGATGAAGGAGTCAAGTTTTGTGTTAACTGGGACGTAGGTAAAGGTCCTGAGCATACTTGAAGAATTAATGAGAGTACTCTGACCCGACCAATTATTATACCACAATGATATCAACTTCTCATTGTCAACAGAACATGAAATATTATGACTACTCTGTATACATTTCTTTTTAGAAAAAAAATTATTTTGGATGGATCCATTTATTGACTTTTAATAATTAATGTACTAATCATTAAATGTGACAGCTGCATTTGCTTTTAATTAGTTGAGAAGTATATACATTTCTTTTTTAAAAAAATATTTTGGATGGATCTATATATTGACTTTTAATTGTTGATGTACTAATTATTAAATCATTAAATGTGACAACTACATAAGCTTTTAATTAGTTGAGAAGTACATGTCAATAGGCATACCTACTTCTCAACTAATTAAAAGCAAATGCATACTTAAGGTCAAGCCGAGTTAGGCTTAGCTTGACCCAACTCGGCTTGCCCTAAAGTTAACTAATCAAGTTCAGGTTGACTGGACCCTGGACCCTGCTCGACCTCAGCCAGGAATAACAAATAACGTTACTTTTAAATTTTTAAAATATTAGCGAGCTCAAACCTCAAGTCAGGCCCAGGTTCGAGATAGCTCGGTTCAGTCCATTGTCACCTGTACATGTGTTTCTTAAATTAACAAACAATTAAGTTTGAGTTTTTAAATTTAACAAAAACATTTGTCTTACTATTATATTATAATCTTAGTAAAATTTTATTTTCTTATAAAATAATATTTTCAATTTTTTATTAATTAGGCAAGTATTATGAATTATTTATTAAAAATAAGTAATAAAAATATATGAACATTATTAAATAATATAATTATAGTTTTAAGGTTATATTATACATGGTAAATATATGGAGTTCCCGGTTGACGTAATTTGTAAGTTATTACGTCAATTTAGAGATTTATCTGATGCGCATATAAAGGGTAGTAATTTCGGGTTCTTCTGAAAAAAAAGAAGTTAATAATAATACTATTCAAAAATGAAAAAGAAGAGAAAAAGAGGCAAAACGAAGAAATGACTGCCTCATAAAATGAATTAACAATCCATTCTCATTTATTAATTAATTTCTGGGTAAACAAACAAACATGGAAATCTGATTCTCCACTCCTTCTTGTTGCAACTATAATTGATAGCAAAAGAGCAACCAAAACGCCAATCTCAAAGCACCAACCACCTAATCCGACCGCTTGAGAGCGACCTCGCCTCCGCCATTTTCATTCCTTGTTAGTTTTCTTCAAAATCCTATTCTTCAAGCAAACTCTTCTCTGCCAATCGCATCCTTTCTCTATCAGTTGTTTGGTTCTAATATTTATGAGCCTGCCATCTGGATCATTGTCTATCTGACACCCATCCCTCACTTCTATTCTACCCTCTCCTTTTCCACTCTCTCTGTTCTTTTGAATGGTTCTTTCTGTTTGACGATTCGGCGTTTGCATCGGAAAATGGCTGTGTTGGATCCAATCACGCCCGGGCAGGTGTGTTCCGGTTTAGATTTAGGTTATGTTGGGGGCGTAGGTTTGGATCATTATGCAATCTAAACAACTTTGTTTAGATCACTGTTTTAATTTGTCTGAAAAAGAGTATAGAGAAGAAAGAGCGGTTTTCAGTTTGAAGTATTCTTTTATTTCAGTTTTCTGATTGCTTTTGTCAATAATGCCATCAGAGGTTGGTGAGTAGTTAGGTTCTGATGTATCTGATTTGAATTTTTACCAGTGTAAGAATGGATAACGATGCAGTTTTGTTCAAATGCGAGGTCTATGTTTGAAAAATACTCTTCTTTGGTTACGTTTTGTTTCTCTTCTTTTAGTTTTTCAAAATCTGAATCTTTTTATTTGTTGGTCAACTTCCTTTACTGAAATGAGTGCTATGCTTATGTAATGAAATGTTCTTTGTTATATCACAGGTGTCCTTTCTGCTAGGAATTATCCCAATATTTGTTGCGTGGATATTTTCGGAGCTCTTGGAGTATAAAAAATCGTCATCACCTCCTAAACTGTGAGTTTTCTTTTTTCCTTTATGTTCTAATTGAGGGTCACTGAACTTGTTTCTGGTCTTGAACTGGTACCTCTCTTTAGACACATATTTAACGCAATGTAGTTTTTGCTGAAAAGCAAAGGATTTTCTTTTATGAAGAGAGGCATAGCCAATCAATAATAGAACCATGTGAAATATTCTGGGGATAGAGAGCAATTCCTCCATGTAGCTGTATTCCGTGCCAAAGTAGTGAAGAAATAATTCTCCATTTTAAGAAATGATACAAGCTCTTTGGGCTAATATATATCCTGTAATTGTCTGAGTTATTCATTAAAAACTGTATCCTAGTGGTACCATGGTGATGATTTCACATGCAAGAGATAACATGGAATACCAAGGCCGTTTTACATTCTTGCTGAACTTAATCTTTCTGGAATGCAGCCATTCGGACAATAACCTAGTTGAATTGGGAACCGAACCAGTCAAGGAAGAAGATCGGGCTGTTTTGCTGGAAAGTGGTCTAACAAGATCAGCATCATCAAAATTTAATAGTTCATCCATCAAAACAAACTTAATTAGGTCTGCTGTTATGTTATTGTAGTATCCTTGTGAGTTATTCTACAACTGCATTGAAGATTTTTTCTTACCTTCTGCTTATTGGATCCTAGGTTCATCACTATGGATGACTCTTTCTTGCTAGAAAACCGAGCAACACTGAGAGCAATGTAAGCTAATATACTTGTTGAACATGTATATAACTGTATTAATGAATATCTTGGGAATTCTTAAACTGTCTTAATATTTCAAAAACTCATGTAGGTCTGAGTTTGGGGCAGTTCTATTTTATTTCTATATCTGCGACCGCACAAACTTATTAGGGGAATCTACCAAGGTACCCTTATTCTTTACTTTTTATTTATGTTTTATTGCTTGTTCTTAATTTTCTTTAGGACTTGAATGATAAAAATGCATGGTGATTTTCATGTCAGCTTAGTTCTGTTTTTATTTGATCGTTCCATATGCTATACTTTATTTTCTTGACATATATTCATCTCCAACATTTAGAGATATTCTTTAGTGGGAAAGAAACAGAATGAAATGAATGTAGTGTGCAGAAGCACTGTTCTTGAGGATTCAGAATTCGGGTGCATGTTTTTGATTCTTAAATTAGCGATCTTTATGCTTGTGCGGTTAATGATTGATCTTATGAGAAGAATCGTTGAACCCTTGCCCCTGTCTGAGTAACAAGTAGTTTGAGAGTGAGTGGCCCGCCAAGCATTGCAGGTGGGGATCATTATGGGTTTTTTGCTTCATTGGAATAACTACACCATCCCCTAAATGTCCCATCTCTGACAAAAAAGTGAAAGAAATAAACAAGAGTAATCATGTTTTAGTGCAAAGTCGTGGATTTTCTAAGGAAAGAATGACTCATTTCTAGCTAGATAAGGAAGCTGCTAATGCATACATCACATGCGTTCCCCTATATGGAGTTCTGAATTGTCCATATTAATCCTTTTTCTTGGATGGTCTCTCTTGTGCAGAAATACAATCGCGATCTTTTTCTCTTCCTCTACTTCCTTCTTGTTATAGTATCCGCTATGACTTCCTTTAGAAAGCATTCTGAAAAGTCAGCATTTTCCGGAAAATCCATACTTTATTTGAACCGGCATCAAACTGAGGAGTGGAAAGGATGGATGCAGGCAAGTGTTTGCCCATACTCTATAGTATTTATTGTTCATCGCTTTTATGATATAATATTTGTTACCTAATGCTGAAGAAACTTTGCTCTAATCTTGATCGTGGATTATAAAATGTACATTTGGGATTCTCTTATATACACTTTAAAATTGATTTGATTGTAGTTCAGTACACTCCTTACCTCTTTTTGTTCATTTATTCTGTGTATAATGTGTGTATGACTGATTGAGGCTCCCTTGTCAAGTAACAGTTAACATATTGCATAGTTTATGCATTCTTGCACATCTTCTGTTTTAGCACTTCCTGTTCATATTGATCTGTTTAATTATCAGTATTTCTTGGTACATTTTTGGTAATGTTTGTATGATGGTACTACTACTAGGCTTTTCTGCTTTTGCTATGGGGACGAAAATTATGGTTAGTTACAACTACATACCCAATAATTCTAGTGGCATCATAATTATGATAATAACCAGAATCAAGGTACTAATTGGGACTTGATGTAGAATACTTGGTCACCAAGGACTTTTATTTTCATTAAATCAATTGGAACTCTGGTAGAGGGAATAGCTCATGAACATCCTAATGAAACAAGAATGCTTCTATGAAAGTCTTGTCTTTATATGTGCAATTGCATGTTTAAGTCCATTATAATGATTCTCAACGTTTCCTCTTAGTTGCTTCATTCTTTGTGAGGCACAATTTCTGAAACTGCATTAACCCAATTTTGAATGGTTTTCATTTCCTGTCTTTCTGAACAGGTTCTTTTCTTAATGTATCATTACTTTGCTGCGGCTGAGATATACAATGCAATACGTGTCTTTATTGCTGCATATGTTTGGATGACTGGATTTGGCAACTTCTCATATTATTACATTAGAAAGGATTTTAGCCTTGCACGCTTCACTCAGGTGATGTCAATGATTCCAATCGTTACTTCTTTGGCAAGCTAGTCTGTCAAGTTTAGAAATTTTGTTGATTTGTGCTCATTAAATTGACTAAATAATATTTTGTTGCAGATGATGTGGCGACTCAATTTCTTTGTGGCATTTTGCTGTATTGTTCTTAACAATGACTATATGCTCTACTATATCTGCCCAATGCATACTCTGTTCACTTTAATGGTGTATGGGGCGCTAGGCATATTTAACAAGTATAACGAGAATAGCTCAGTGATGGCTCTGAAGATTCTTTCATGCTTTCTTGTGGTTATCTTGATCTGGGAAGTTCCAGGAGTTTTTGACATTCTCTGGAGTCCTTTAACATTCTTACTTGGTAAAAATGGCACAAAATTTCTCCATTTTCATTTATATCTATGTGCTTGCAAATTATTGGATAAGGGCTTAGTGGACTTTGATGTACTTGATAGGCTGATTCTGATTTCTTGTGATTAGTTCAATTTGCAACAATTGTGTTCATGATGCCTCAACATGTGCATTAATAATTCCTCTGATGACAGGGTATGATGATCCTGCAAAGCCAGATCTTCCACGACTGCATGAGTGGCATTTTAGATCTGGACTTGATCGCTACATATGGATTGTTGGAATGATATATGCTTATTATCACCCAAATGTATTATTGGATCTCTTGCTCAAATCTGTAGTTTTTTCTTTCTTTGTAGAACTGGCAAACATCTTCTGAATGTTTAAAATTTCAGGTTGAGAAATGGATGGAGAAACTTGAGGAATCCGAAACAAAGAAAAGAGTCTCCATAAAAACAGTCATTGTAGCTGTTTCATTGTTTGTAAGTTGCATTATTTGTCAATATAGCAGTACATTTATCTGCTTGTGTGCTCATTATTGTTTCTTTTTTTTAAAAACATTCTGATGGTTGTTTCTTCTTTTTGCATTTATTTTTTCAAGGTTGGTTATTTTTGGTACGAGTATATCTACAAGTTGGACAAGGTCACATACAACATGTACCATCCTTACACATCATGGATCCCCATCACGTATGTTTCAAGGAGTTCTCAGTTATTTTGTTCCTTTTCTATTTAAGAGAAGCCTTATGAAGGGGCCTTGGGGTTGGGATGTAGATAAGTGTACTGTTTCAAAGGTGGAATCTGGGGTTGGTATGAACTTATGAAATACAATTCGACTGTGTTTTCAAAATCTTATTAATTGTATCTGCTTATTGTGACTCCAGTGTCTACATCGGCTTGCGGAATTTCACTCAGCAGCTTCGGAGTTGCTCTTTGACACTTTTTGCGTATGTCTTTTTAGTTTAATAGTTATCCATGTCATGGCATTGGTGGTCATTTTTTTATGATTTATTTTGCTAATAGCACCATGCTTGCTCTAACTGTGCCACTTCTTATTCACAGTTGGCTTGGCAAGGTTACTCTGGAGACTTATATCTCCCAGTTTCACATCTGGTTGAGGTTTGGAAATGATTTCATTTGACTTCTTTTTTCCATAACTGTTTAGTTTAAACTGTTTTTTTAACTGTCCCAACATGTTTAAGTCAGTTTGCCACAAAGCCTACTTACTGCGTTACCAATTTCTTACGAGTATGATTACTGGTATGTTACTGGAACAACACGAACTTAATAGTGTCTTTTAAGCACCTGTTAGTTGAAGTCTCCTTTCTTTTCAACAGCCAAGTATCCACCTTAATCATTTTTCTGGTGGATCTGAAATCTATGAGTTTGAATAGATTCTGTTGTATGCTCACATATGACGTAGGATGCCAAAAGAAGGTTTTCCTTTATTCTGGGGAATACCCAGCAAAGCTATTGTTGCATCTCATCCTTTCACCTTTTTACCCTTCTATTCCGGGATTGGATATTCATCAGTAAGTGAAAGAAAGCTACACAGAAGTGAATTAAGCTAAAAGATGGCAGGACATGTGTACGTATATATCCATATAGGACATGTTTACGTATATATCCATATTCTCCAAGATGCCCTTTAAACTGAAAGAAAAATTAGTTTGCAAATGTCTCATTTTTACAGATGGGTGTATTAAGTGCAACTCTTAACTTCTTATATGGACCTTCAGATCAAACATCCCTAATGGGCAGCCTAAGTGGCTTCTTGCTGTTATCCCAGAATATCCCTTGCTTAATTTCATGTTGACAACTGCGATCTATATTTTAGTAAGCAACTCTTTTGGACTCTCTTTCATTTTAAGAGTTGATGGTGGCAGACTCATAATTACTTACTGTAGTTGACTTGCTTCTTCAGGTATCTCATCGGCTGTTTGAATTGACCAACACTCTAAAGGCAGTTTTCATACCCATGAAGGATAACCGGCGGCTATTTCATAATTTTGTAGCAGGAGCCGCCATTTCTCTATGTTTGTATTGTATTGCACTGGTTCTCCTTCAGATCCCTCTTTAAACAGTAAGTTCCTCCTTACCGTTCAAGAATCAGTAAAGAGCTCATGATCGGTTACAATTATGTTTTCGGTAATTAAGATGGGCTCTTAATTCTAAGGATCTGTGACATAACATGTGCTGATGAAAATTTTTCTTGGAGGTACACTTTCTTTAATATTGTGAAATATCTTACTTTGTTGTAAAATCTGCTTCGGGATTCAGGCCGGACACATGAAGATTAAAAATCGATTTACATGGAGGTTTTTTGGTCAGATGTATAAAAGAAATTAGACGGATTAATAAGAGAGTGGAAGATGCATCTTCCAGATGTAGCAAAAGGCCATAGAGTTTCAGACCAATATGAGGAAAAATGCCCTCCGTTTTTATGCCAGGACTGAATGTAGAGTCAGGATTCAGCTGGTGGAATGGAGTCACAGTGTCGGCATAAGGAATTCTTTTTGTAATATTTCATGTCCTCCTTATATTCATTGTTTGTTCCTTTATGCATATCATATTTCCAGTTTATTCAAGTCCTGAAAGTAAATGTAAATTTCAATCATATATGACAACGTTGCTTGACAACTAGCAAAGATTAATGTTAATGCAATTTTTTCTGTTGTAGTGAAGTTGCTTTGTACTCTCAATTATGAAAAGTGATGTGTGTTTTGAAGTCTTCAACAGGCAGAGAGCGGTTTCTCAGATCAGATTGTAAGATGATGATTGTGATGCTTTGACTAGACTTACATGCAACCAACTTAGGAAATTGGAAGTAATTTGTGAACCATGTTCATTCAGACCCAGAAAACGTCCATCGCATGTTTGGTTCACAGCCTTTTCCAAGTTGAATCGGTGGTCTTGATAAGTGTATCCCATTGGCTTAGCTTGGCAAGTAACTAACAATAACCTAATAATACCACTTACCCAACTAGCTAGCTAGCACCGATGCTTGCTGACATTAAGATATATACCAGTTCTTCCCGACAATTACCATGTATGTATACATCATTTTTGAGGGAGAGCTTGTACTCCTTTGGCCAGGTCGTAGGCTTTGTATATTGATTACCCTCTCTGGAAAGTTTATGCATTCTTCATTTTTAGCACTTTGATTGCCTCGTTAGCTTTTATTATTAAAAATTAATCAGTTTATTAATTAATCGATCAGTTTTAATAAACTAAGTTTTTATAAATTAGAACAAATTAGTTGGTTTTTCTTTAATAGTATCTTTCTTTAATTAAAATTCGATAAATGCATAGTTTTTCTTTAATAATTTTTATAAATTAGAACAAATTAGGGTGCAAAATGTGGTATAATGTTATAGTCTAATTGTCCTACATCAAAAATAAGATAGACTCATGTGGAGTTTATAGGCTTATAAACTCTCTCACTTTTTAAGCTAACTTTTTGGTGAGGTTGTCTCGTTAGACCTATAACAAAATCGTTCTTATTAATAAAGGCAATAGAGAGCGCCTTCACATATGCATAGCCCCTTCCTACTAGACAGCCTCTTTTGCATTGAATTTGTTCTGGTTAATTGCATTTGTGTTGTGATTGTGAATGGAAAGTTAGAATGAATAAAAGGTGAATTTGGAGTTGAATTGAATAAAAGGAGTATGATTTTGGTTCAGTTATTAATAATTGATGACTTGCTCTATGTTAAAATTTTTTGGTCAGCATGCATTAAAAGTTAGAAAATCTTTCAATTCAAGTTTCAACTTAACTTTATGATGTATGGTTTAAAAGTTAAAAAAGCTTTCAAGTTTCAACTTAACTTAAAACTAACATAGAATGTAAATTGGAAAAAATTCAAAGTACATAATTAATTAACATAATATTAAAATTATTTAAATGGTATTTATATATTAGGTAAATAATTAATTAAGTGTAATAATAATTCGGTTGTGATCTTGTGGAAAAGTCAAATAAGAACTTTTGTAATTGTTCATATTATTTATTATTATGATTTTTGGAGATAGGATTTATATAAACTTGTAAAATATACAATACAATTGTACAATATATCAATAGACCATTTTGCAAATTTTAAAAAAATTCAGAGACTATTTCATAAATTTAAAAAATTATCCTAAACGATACCCAGTATTAATCGGTATTGGTACAGTATCGTACCAAAACCTAATCCAGTATCAAGTCCGCTATAGTATTCACAATTTCGCTGTAAACAATTAAGAAAACAAAAACAACTATAAACAAAATAAGGAAAAAAAACTTCCTCACCTCCCAATTTTAGAAACATAACCTACTATGAACAGCAAACCTATGATACAAAGCTCCTCGCTTTGTGAAAATCGGGTGAGTCGTTAATTGTATGCACTCTTTCCTTTATATTTTATAAAGAGGTTATTTTTGCTCGAACTCATGACCTTTCAGTCACAAAGGAGTGACCTTACCATAACGTAAAATAAATATGAAAATAAGAGTTATATTGCTAAGTAATATAGAATTAATAACAAGTTTCAAAATTTATAATTAGATCATAAAATAATAGTTAAAGTTCAAGTCTTAATGATATCAAATAATGAAAAATTCCAAGGATTCTTAGATAATAACTCTATAAACAAAGCTTTATTATTTGAAGAAACTAATAACTATGAGGAAAATAATTCATTTGAAGAAGACTAAAAGAAAGAAGTAAAACAAATTAAGAAAAAAATTTGTCAATTAGTCAAATATCTAGGATCGCCAATTATAAAACAATAAACTTACAAGCTTATTCTTCCTTTTCTTATTACCTAACAAATATTCTAGATAAAGCTAAGAAATAAAATCTCAAATCATCATTTCTAGTTTGTACAAAAATTACTATGAATAAACAAGAATTAAGAACCCTAAAACAAGAATAAAATAAAGATAGCAAAGCGAGTTTAGGATTACTCTAAAAAATACATTCTAAACTTAAAAAACAAAATTCAGGTCACGAAATTAATGATAATCTTGAACTAAACAATAATAGAAATGGTTGAAACTTCACAAAAATATTTGGTCATAATTACTCTTAAAATAGATGAAGATTGATACTAGAGCATAGTTAAATTGTATAAAATAAGAAATAATTAATACATAATTACTATGAAAAAGACGAGAGGTTAAAGTTACCGATAATTCAAAATTAAAAATCAATTATAAAATTGATGCTTACATATATCTTAGTGAATTTAAGAGAAAAAAAACTTTGTCCTATAATTGAAGCCATTCATCATACAATAATTTTAAGAACTTCCTTTATAAAACTTATCATCCCTACATGGTAAACCATGATAGTATTTCAACAAACATAAGCAAATAAAAGTTATGTCTTCCTTTTAAAGAAAAGTTAATAACTAGTAGTATAAATTTAGGCATAGCATGCTTTATTTATGAATTCCATCGAAATTGATCGAGGTTCACAAGAAAAAAGTTCATTAACAACTCAGGACTACTGCCAATTTAATTCAGTAATCTTCAACAGGAATTTATACTGCACTTACTGCTACTAAGACGACATCCACTTCATAAACTTAACACATTACTCAGCAACATGTTGGAAGTAACCTATACACGTTTGGGGGGAATGTACTGGACACGCTCATCTTCACATAAATTCTGCAACACGTTCAAATAGAACGCTTAGTTCAAATGAATCATAATACTCAAAGCATTCAAGAATATTTGCCTAAGATCATCAAAAAATCCATTCATATTCCAAACTTTGCCTAATATTATCAAAAGAATCCATTCATATTCCAAATAAAATATATATCTTTTCATTTTTCAAACAATATGACCCGAATATAAAAATAACAATTTGTCAACAAGAATATGAAACTTTTGACCAAAAAAAAAAAACAAGAATATGAAACCAAGAACAGAAGAAGAATAGAAAAAAATTAAAAATTTCTGAATCCCTAAAAAAGTTAGCATAAAGTAATTGACTGATCTTTTTTCCTATTAGTCAACACTAGGACTGAAATATAAATGTCAAAGGACCCCAAACTGGGAAATGCAATACAAAGTGTTAAGATAAAATGCCCTCGGATCGGATCCCGGTTGAATTTAATAGCCCGAAAAATAATAATGAAAATAACGATAG
>JAOQMR010000002.1:31654897-31668318 GCA_027563865.1 Erythroxylum pelleterianum
AAACATAAAGATAAAGAATGCCTTTGATTAATTAATAATAATGTCATACAAATTATTTACAACCAAAATTAATTGGCGGCATAAACTAACAATATATTCGTAAACATTCCACTCATTCTGTCACATCCTCAGCCACCATAATCCTTCTTCAAGTATTTCTCTTCTCAAGTCTCTATACAATCCAAATCATGATGAGCAAATTAGCAACCATCCTTCGTTTTGTGCTTTTGCTTTTGTGTTTGAATTCATCTGGTAAATGTAGTTTTCGTGAAAAAAACTTCAATTTCAATACTTTCATGTCAAATTCTTTAACTAAATTCTGTAAAAATTCTTTAGGACAGATGAAGGTGGCCAGTGGAGAGGTGGAACAGGGGAGAAGCTGCAAAATCTTCATCTACAGAAGCAGAACGGACTGCAAACATCCAGCTTTGCATGTGATCATTTACTGAGCTGCGAAAAGATACAACCACATGGTTCTTGCTACTATCCCAACACTGCAATCAATCATGCCTCTGTTGCAATGAACTTTTACTACCAATATATGGGCAAGCACTCATGAAACTGCGACTTTGGAAACTCTGCTCTTATCACCATCCCTGAACCCAGTAAGATTAATGATGATCATAACTCCAAAACACCATCACAAAGACAAACACAAAACTATAAGAATTCTGCAGGCTATGATAACTGCACATTTGCTTCATGACTGCACTAAATCAAATCCCTGACGCTTTCAGAGGCTTTTCTGAAATTTAGATTATGCAATAGTAGTGGAAGAAGAACCTTTCATCTAAATCATGATATGTCTATGTATTCCATCATCCAATTTCCCAAGTACTTATATACTTTTATGATATAAAAAATAATTTATTTAATAAATTACTAAAATAATAGTGGCGTCGGTCCGTGAGTTGAACAGTAGGCATTTATGTCCAATGGGAAAAGTTCAAGGCTCTGTGCCATGAATTATTGCACAGTACATGAACTGGATGCCATTAACCCCTCTTTTGAAAATTAAAATGCACGTGTCAATCAAATTGTATTTATTAGTTTAATTTAAATTTATCAAATAATAATTATGAAATTGTAAATATAATTTGAATTAATTCATCAACCATATTGAAACCTTATTTTTCTAATATGATTAAGGGTTAATTATAAAAAAAACTCAAACTTTCGCCAATTTTTTAATTATAATTTTAACTTTAAAAATTAGCAATAAAATGCCTAAATTGTTAAATTTTTTCAATTCTAGCCCAAATTTTAAAAAATTGCAATAAAATCTCAAACTTTCAATTTTATCAATTTTAGCTCGACGTTAGTATTTTCGTTAAGTTTGCTGATGTGACTTGTTACATGTTTTAGAAACCTTAACTATTATAATAAATGTTAGTAAAAATTAAAACAACAAATGAAGATTAATAAAAACGACATTATTTAATCACATAATTAAAACGACATCGTTGTTTAAAAATGACTTAAATCAGATTACGCAACCCCGACTTCTTTATACTTTGATTTCAGTTTGTTTTCTCAACGCCTTCACCTTTCGATTTTCATATTACGCAGTCCTGAGGGCATTAGGAAAACAAACAAAAAACAAAAAGGCTGAGGGCATCGGAAGAACAACAGATAACGTAAGGCAAGAATTGAAGAGAATTGAAAGTTTGAGCATTTTATTGTCACTTTATGAAATTTGAGCTATAATTGAAAATTTTTAAAAGCTTAAGTATTTTATTGCTACTTTTTTTGGGGCGAAAATTTTCATTTATTTTGGTAATTAACCTTATGATTAATTAACACAATAACAAAGTTTTAAATTGTAAATTGCAGTTGTTATTATTATGATTATTTTAGTATTATATATATATTTATTTTGATCTATTTATCTATTTTCCCTAGTATTTTTATTTTTCTCTTAGTATTTTTATTTTTAATTTTATTTCATTTATTTATTTATTTATTTTTCTAATTTTATGGTTATTTTTTGTTTATATTTTATTTGTATTCTTTTTTTATTATTTATATTTGTATTTATAGATGTGAGTCATTTGAAAATAACGTTTCTACTAGTTAAGAGTAAGGTTGCATACTAAGGAACTTCCCTAGATCCCGCATTTCAGTGAAATTTATAGTTAGTGATGTTGTTTATTTTATTACTATATTTGTAATTTTATGTTTTACGATAAAAATATAAGAAGTTATTATTTAAGTGATTTCATAATAGTTATGTTTAACATTATCTAAACTATTCTTATAAATGTTAAAATTTATTAATATACAAAATATCTTATGCAATATTTACTTAATAATTATAAATTTATCATTAAAAAATCAACTGTTTCAATCGCTTAAAAAAACTTTAAATCCTCTAATTAATTTATTAATTAATTTTTCGATTTTTATAAATTAATAAAAATTTTAAATTAAAATAAAAAATAAATTTTATTTAATAATTTTTAAATTATATTTTAAATGTTTATACGTAATTATAATATTTTAAATTATTTAATTTTATTTAATTTTTAGTAAACTTTCTTTTTTTAATTTAATTTTTTTATTTTACTTATTTAACTTTCGCAAATCGCAAGTCCGTTCCAAAATGCACAAAATTCCTAGCTTCTCCACGTGGGCCCCCACGAGCTCCATCTCTCCTTCCAAAATCACGCGTGCTCTGTCATCCAACGGTCAGCGTCTCATCCGCATAACACGGGATTGTTTCTCGACGGCCCAGATGATCGGTATTTGACACTTACGTTTGTCAGAAAATTGCACACCTTCCCACCATTAAAGAAAAACATATCCTTCACTACCAAAAAGTAGAACTGAAAAGAAGTCTTATTAATGATAGCTTTCACTCACAAGTCACAAGCATCAGTTACATTTCGTTGAATCCTTAGGTCTGTGGTTGTTAGAAGTTCTTATGTTTTTGTGTTGCATGTTTATGTTGTTGTTTATATGTGGCTTTTGGGTTTTTCAGATATCTTGAACTTTTGGTTTTGTTGTGCTTTGATGGTGTTAGACTTCTTTGTCTTTGTGTTTCAGGTTGTCAAGTTGAGAACTTTTCTTAAGTTGGCTCTCGTATGTTGATTCGTTTGTGTTAGTGGACTTCTTTAATACTTTTTTTATCTGCTTGATGTATGTCCTGTTTCTTTTATGGTTACGGAGTTGGAATGAACTTTCTTTTTTGATTTCTGGTTTTGGACTTGAAGTTTGTTTCTTGTATGGTGAAGGGCATGCTTCTCAGGCTCCCTCAACTAAGTTGAGGAAGTGATTTGTGTTTGTTTATATATTTGTTGTGTTCTTGATGACCATTAAGCAGCTTTGGTGGGTACCAATCATGGCATTTCTGCTTGTATTCATTTTGGTGTCATGTTATTTATTTTATCACCTTTTTGTTTTTGTTCTTATTTTCAGTTCAGACTGATTTGATGTGATTTAAAAGAAATTGGGATTGAAGAAGAAGAAGAAGAGCAACATGCCCTGGGATTCCTCTCCCGTGGATTACAGCAGGAAATGCGTCCGTTTGGTGGTCTTCTTTCTTGTCATCCTGTAATTGAGTTCGGTAAGTGTCTCTTTCTATTAGTATTTTTTGTTTCATGAGTTGTTCCTCATACATGTTTATATGTACGAGTTCTTGGTGATATCCCTTTAATGCTATGGGTGTATATGTTGTTTTTCTTTTCTTTTTAGGTTTTGCTCTTTCCAGGTGAGGTTGATAAGTGGGTGGGTTGTCTTTTATCCTATTAATCATTGTTCATGAAGGTCTAAATTTAATGCTGGGAATTTGTTTCTAGTCCTTGTGGTAATACTTCAGCTCATTCTTATTTTTCCAGGGGGGTTCCTTGGGGTCTTGGAGTAACTTCTGGGTTGATTGTGATTCAAAAGCGGCTTGAGGAGTGAGAATGTACATTGCATTGTCCATAAAGAGATACAGAGCTGTTAATGAAATAGGGAAGGTTAAAATGAGCGTCGGGGTTCCTGGACATTGCCAAGTGATGCAATTTTGTCAGGTATAGGTATCGTCCTCTTTTCCAGGACAGGAAAGTGGACACTCACTCTTGCTCTTATTGCCATTGTTTGTATATGGATGTATTGTCATTGCTAGTGATGATTCAAGAGTTCAATAATATCTACTTATGATTCTTCTAGCACTAAGGCATTTTGTTCTCAATGGTGCCTTCCTAATAATTCACAGGGGTTTCCATTTTATCTTGCAGGCTGAGTATTTCCGTCAGTTGCTTAAACCTGTTACGTAGTTATTGTTTCAGAGCAGACTGGGTTATTTGGAGTTGGGAGGACTGGTTTTTGGTCATATGCTCATACCTTTGAAGGCAGTTTACTTAGCTATTTGGCCAGGATGGCAAAAAACTGATTAGCTGATTTTCTGGAAGTCCAAGATCGACAGTGAAGTAAGAATTATCAACTCAAGTGCAATAAGCCTTATTTTTCTTCTGAACTTTTAGTTTGATAGACAAGCTGAGATGCAGAGTGACCGAACATTTTACACCCGAAATTCACAGCCTCAATGTGAAAATCAAATGGGGAATGCTTACATGCATCTTCCCTCATCGTCTTCCTTCCCTGCAGATTTAACACCTCCTGCAGGACACTCAACTCCCTTACATGGCCTTGCGAGTCAACCTTCCGAGGTTTTGCCAAGGAATCTCATTATATTTGATCAGAACACTCATCAAAGCCAGATTATGTTCCATCCTGCAATGGCCCGAACATTCGGTGGTCCTGCCACAGAAGTTAATCCGTGTTATATCCAAGGGAATTTTCAGACAGATGTCAATCTTGTGGAGAGAGAAATGGTGTTACTGAAAGAGGATTCAGACGATATTGATGCGTTGCTAAGCTTGGAAGACGAAGAGGAAGATGATTATGAGGAGGAAGAGGTTAGCACTGCACGGACTTATGGAAGTAATTCTCCTGATTCTTACTCGACTGGTGGTTCTAAACCCTTGAAGAATGAATCTTCTTCCTACAAGTCCTATGGAGGTGGTAGCAGCTCTAAAGGTGAAAGGAAACGGCAGAAAATGAAAATGATGGTGAAGGAATTGAGAAGCATGGTACCCGGCGGGGACCAGATGAATACTGTTACTATTTTGGATGAGGCTGTTAGATACCTCAAGTCTCTTAAATTTGAAGTCAAGAAGCTTGGAGTTGGAAATTCCAAGAACTAATTAAGCTTGAATCCAAGCCATGGACCTCCATTTTCTAACCACGACCACCATGGAGTTGCTGTTTGCTTGTTGTGTCGTAGTCTTTAGAATATCTGCTGCGGTATTGAATAAGAAGTGTTCAGATTTTAATTGCAAACTATTATGACAGGCTTGCTACTTCTTGAGTTGATTTGGCAGTGTTGAACACTAGCCCCGTGCTTATTGCTTGATATGCTTCTTTTGTAACCTAGGCAGCTTCCTATCTTGTTGAGACTCGTAGTTCATAAATGATAATAGATCCCAGTTGTATGATGCTTCCTAAGATGTGTGGCCGGAAAAGTTGGCGTTCTTAGTATCTCGTGAATGCTTAATGGCTATTTACTTATTTCATGTCTGATGCAGTCCCAACTTATTTCATTTCGTATGGTCCAAGTTTAGTATCCTTTTGAAGCGAGGAAAGTGGTTTCTGTACCGCCCCCATTACTTCATGTGAGTGAGCATGACTTCTACCCAAATCTCTGCCACTTAGTAATAAAGTTTGAACCTTTTCATACTACCGGACACGGATGTCGCTATCATGCATGAACGGTGCTTTTCTTCTTGTCACCACGTGCTTCTGCTGAAAGTGGTGACAGTGGAGCACAACCAAGCCCTTGACCAGCTATAGCTACTTCCCATCCTTTCTGAGGCCAACCAAACAACAAGAACCCAACTTTCTCAAGTTGCATATTTTCAGGATCTTCTGGTACCATTAGTGCTGTATTTCTGGGATTTTCAAAAGCATACTATGTGGTAATTACAATGGTTTAGGTGATTTCATTGAAGCACCTAGATCATCTCCTTCTATGAGTGCACCCGCTTAAAAGCCTGGATCATAATGGAGTAAAACTAAATGATGGCTAGCACAAACCAAGAAGTTGACTTTGAGAACGTTTTGCGGAAACAAGCTGAATCTATCCAGCGAACAGATACTTAAAGAAAAGTCTAGTTTCAGCATCATGATTCCTTTGTCATGTGAAACTCGAAACGATCGGATATGGTCTCCATACCTATCACTCTTCTTTGTCTTTATCCTAAAAGACGGGAGAACAAAGACGCTGTCACACAAGACTTCGTAGCAACCGCCAGCCAGGTCTGACAAGGCAACGGGTCAATGGTAAAAGGTGTTTTGAGTAGCAGAAACAATTAACAAGTTTACTGAAGAACTCTCTTATTACGAAATATGCATGTGATGATCACATTTACACATAAAATGACTCGACTGCCTTTCATCTAATAGCTAGAGTTTAAAGAAAATCTGAAACCCTACTTAATTATTGGAAGCTAGCTAGAAAAACCTTACTAAAAAAGAAAAAGAGAAGAACTAGACTAACAAGGAAGGATTTCAACGGGGAGAGAAACAAGATCATCCCCAATAACTATAGTGTGAGTGCCGGCGGCCAAAATTCTGTAGGCACTAAAGTCTATCAACTGAAAGCTCTTGCAAACATTAATATCGAATTCTACTGTAGCAGATTCTCCAGCTTTAATGAAAACTCTTCTAAATGCAATAAGTTCTTTGATGGGAGCTTCGGCAATTCCTTCTGGGGCCTTGTGGTAAACCATCACTACTTCACTTCCATCGTATGATCCCACGTTTTGTACAGAGACTTTGATCTTGACAGTTTCGTGACAACTTAAATGTTCATTGATCACAACTCCAGGGCATTCAGGTTTGTCTACTCCGCACTTATATTCCAAGTCCTGATAACAGGGTTGGAATTTTTCCAACT
Source organism: Erythroxylum pelleterianum (assembly GCA_027563865.1). Classification (NCBI taxonomy): domain Eukaryota; kingdom Viridiplantae; phylum Streptophyta; class Magnoliopsida; order Malpighiales; family Erythroxylaceae; genus Erythroxylum; species Erythroxylum pelleterianum. Next base: position 31,661,838 of record JAOQMR010000002.1, read on the forward strand.
TTACATGCACAGAACATGGTTCCGTCAGCAAACTGTAATTGAACTTAGTGTAACTCAGTCCATAACCAAAGGGATAGACTGTTGAACCATTGAAGAATTTGTAGGTTCGACCCGGATACCCTAACTCATCAACTGGCCTCAATCGCATGGCTGTAATAGGTATCATATCAACGTAGCTATTTTCATACCAGGTAAGCGGAAGCCTTCCACCTGAAATGCAAATAAACATGAAAGTTAAGATTACGGCAAGAAAATGTATATGCATGTATCACTGACTAATCACAAGCAGTAACCTGGATTATATTTGCCAAAGATGACATCTGCTATGGCGGCACCACCTTCTTCTCCAGGATATCCAGCCCATATAATAGCTTTAATGTTAGGGTGGTTCTTAGCAAAAGTGATGTCTAGCCCTCCTGCAGAGAAGAGAACAAGAATTACAGGGCCCTTGCAAGAATCGGCAATCTGTTTGATAAGTTTTGGTTGGAAATTAGGTAGGAGAAGGTTGGATCTGTCCCTGCTCTCTGCCTCGATTGATAAATCAATGCCCATCACTAAAATGGTTGCATCGTGGCCGTCCATAATCTTCAAAGCTGGAGGGAAGAGGTTTGCATCGCCGCAATTTACATCCCAGCATCCCAATGCAGATTCCACACTCGCGTATCGACTCAAACCTTCAAAAGGAGTTGTGTAACGACATGGTGTCCCTTCATAGTTGCCCAGCATTGTTTTTGTAGCATTCACAAATTGTCCAATCAGTGCAATGCTTTTGCATGTATCGGTCTTCAGTGGCAAAGTTTGATCATCGTTTTTAAGAAGGACAATTCCCTCTCTTGCTGCTTCGGTAGCTAGCTCTATATTTTCTGCAGTGCATATGTCTTTTTTCCCAAGACACTCGTACTGTGGACTTCCATCAAAGAAGCCCAACCTCATGAGCACAACGTAGAGATAAGTCAAAGAAGTGTCTATGGTTTCCTCCCTAACTTTCCCTTGTCTTACTGAACTTTCAGTTGATGAGGGATAGAACTTTCCACAGTCCAAATCCAAACCTGTTAATAAAAAAAGAAAGAAAATTCATCAGAAGTATTCATTCCATTAACATCCAAACAAATGAATTCACTTACCTGCTTTGAGTGTTTGCGCAACTGCATCCTCTGGTGCGTCACCTAGCCAGTGCTGGGCATGGAGCATGACTTCAATGGAGTCACAGTCAGATACTATATATCTGATGATTAAGAAGAAGCATAGTTCAACATACTGGCATGCTGCAAAGTCAATACAATAAAATCATCTATAAAAATAAATAATCATTACCCATGTAAATTCCAATCTCTTCGAACGGTTTGGTTTAAGAGTTTAGGGTCAGCACATGATGGTATTCCGTTCACTTTATTATAAGAGCACATAACACTGCTCACGTCGCCATCCTTCACGCACATTTCGAAAGGTCGAAGGAAGGTTTCAACCATATCTCGTTCTTGGACCCTAGCATCAAAGTCATATCGTTGGACTCCTTTCCAGTTGTCGACGTCATAGGCAGCGTAGTGCTTGCAACATGATGAAACTTTGAGAGGTCTGGTGTTCAAATCTTGGTGTTCCTCAGTTCCTTCAACATCTTGAAGCCCTCTGACATAGTTTGTCGCGTAGGTTCCAACAACAAATGGATCTTCACCAGGCGTTTCAAGGGCCCTTCCCCATCTGGGATCTCTCACTACATTGGTGTTAGGACTCCAAAACGTTAGTCCAGCACGTCCGAGGTTATACATAGCCCTTGCTTCTGTTGATACAACCTGCAAAACGGTATAATTTAAAATTAGAAAAGGTATTTAGAGAGCATATGAAATCAAAGACTGGAAACTCATATTACCTCTCCAATGTTTTTCCATAATGATTCGTTAAATGCAGCTGCGGTGAGGATTACTGGGGGAAAGCTTGTTGCTCCAGGAACGACAGAATCGAAGAAAGTTCCTGGACCTACATAGGACACACCATGAAGAGCCTCCGACCACCATTCATATCTAGGTAGCCCTAATCTCGTAACCCCTTCCGCTGTGTTTCCAAGTTGATTGACCTTTTCTTTCAGTGTCATATGCTTGACCAAATTCCTGGCCCTAACCTCAAAGGGAAGGGACGAGTCACAGAATGGAAACTGTGCTATATTCAATCCCAGGAGAGCATACCTCTTGGGATCACAAACATACGTGAAATTTGAACCTGTAGGTGTTGCAAAATCCTGTCTGGCTTCAATGGTTGAATAAAGCAAGAAAACAGTGAAGAGATAGATGAAGGTCGTGGTAATGGATGCAGCCATTTTTGCCATGGCCAGTGTTTGATTATTTCTGATGATCGAAGGCATGCAGTACACTACACACATGCACACCCTGCTTTTTATAGACTGCATATACGACTATCTTCGTTTTTGTTATTATCTGCGAAATCTAGACTATCCCATTATGATCTTTCTGATTGTATTACGACTATCTTCCGTTTTTGTTATCATCTATGAAATCTGGACTATCCCAGTTATGATCTTTCTGATTTTCAATCTTCATGCATCATTATTCATATATATGTATAGCATTAGATAGCTATCTTGTGTTTCAATTTCAAACATAAGATAAAATTAAGCGGATCCATGTCTTTTCATAATCATTAAGTTCTATTCTTATTAGAATCTCAACCAAAAAATCAATCTGAACTAAGTTCCATCTTTACCTTCCAAGGGAAACGACTTCTTTCCTGTTCTGCTCGATCTTCTTTGCTCTCAACCTTTCAAATCTGCTTCTTGTACAGAATCTCTTTGCTTTATTTTAATTACAAAAAATTAATTACAACTATAATTACTAATCACTTTAATTTAATTTTAAAAACTTATATTTGTCAAACTAATTACTAATTTCTGTAGATTATTTAATATTGTATATTAATGACGCTAAATATTTGACTATCACTAAGGGGACGTTTGTTTCCATTTTTATTTTTAATTTTCTGTTTCTGTTTTTAAATTCAGTAAAAAATCTTCTTTTTTTTTATTTTTTAGTTTCTATTTTTAGTTTTGGTTTCTTCCGGTTTTCAAATATTATGAAAATCATAAAAAATAGTTTTTGTTTCTGTTTTTGTTTTTATATTTTGATTTACTATCATTTAAATATATATTATTTAATTTTTAATTTTTAATAAAAATTATGAATAATTTAATTCAACATTATATTTATATTTAATAAATTAAAATTAATTATCAATAAATTATGAATAATTATTTTTAATTTTTAATTAAATTATAAATAATTAGATTTAACATATATAAATATTCAAATAAAATTTTATTTAATAATTAAAATATATTTCAAATAAATATTAATTTATAAATAAAATTTTAATTTTTAAATTATTTATTTGATTAAAATAGCATAATTTTATTAATAATTTGTTAATAAATATTATATAAGAGATTAAATAAACTTATTTAATTAAAAATATTTTATCTTTAAGTTTTATCTAAAATATAATTATTATCAGTGATAAAAATACAAATACATTAATATTAACAACCAAACATATTTTTGTTTTTATTTGAAAGAAAAAAAAACAAAAACTGAAAACTGCAACAGAAGAGTATAAGTAAAACCAAACATCCTCTATTTTAATTATTATTGGTATATATCAATTTAATCATAATTCCTTTTAAGTATATATTGTAATAATAGTTGTTAAAAATTATATTAAAAATATTTGGGTGTTTCAACCTTTAAACAAATCTTATATTTGTCATGTTTATTATAATTATAGTTAATATTTATTATTTGAAAATCTTATAACTCAATATAATATAATAAAAGTAACTCCAATTTTTATAGTATAAAAGGATAAACTAAATCGGGTTTAATTATAAAACATAGCACATCTTTCAAGTTGAATTATCATGTAAGAACATATAATTAGTCGTTGTTCATAGTTTGTTTGTATTATTAAATGACTTTGAATGTATAGAGAACGGTTTTAAAACTATCTCATATAATATTATAAATTCATGGATCTTGAGATATTTAATATATTTCTATTCATGATTTAGTCAAAATATATCAAATTCTCTTTTTTAAATATATTTTCAAACAAAAAATTATTTATATGGAATTTGAATCACCATCAAAGTATGGGAGTATGTACTCTTAATATATAACAACAACAACAACTTTTCAGTTAAAATTTCCGAGGTAAGCAAAGTTTAAGGTGGTTCACAACATTAATCTTTATTAGTAGAGAGACTGCTTCTTATATATAACTAAAGTAGAATTAATTATATAAAAATGTAGCAAAATGATTGTCTACAATAAATGATTAGTGTTTAAGACAACTCTTAACATATAATAGAAAATACAATATTAACAATTGATTTGTAAACTAATTGCTTGACAACTCTTTATATTCCTTTATAAACTTAAACACACAAACCCAGTTGCGCGCGCAAGCACACACACGTACACGCACATGCGTACATATGGAGAGATACATATATATATATATATATATATAGATATAAATATAGATATAAATATAGATATATCTATATATAAATAGGTCATTTGGGAGTCGGTAAGCTATGAGAGCTTGCATATTAGGCCGCCTGGATTGAGAACCCATGCGATCCAATTAGAAGACAGTGATCCACTTCTACGGAACGCCACATCAACTGTGTTGTTTAATGGGTTTAGAGTCCAGTGCAAAAAGAGCTCAAAACAGGAAGGTTAGCACAAGTTGGGTTCAGAGTCCAGTGCCAAAAAGAGCTAAAAACAACTCATCAAACACATCAACTTTTCGCAGAAGTGGATCACTGTCTTCTAACTGGATCGCATGGGGCTGGATCTACAGTCTTGTGCTACGGATGGAACACGAGGAGATTACTAGGACGCAAGAAAGTAACAAGATCTGTATAGTTCTGTCCATGATATTTTAGACCAACAGAAATATGCTCACTTCAAGTGAGACAAGTTTTCGGTATCTGGGTAAGTCCCAAAATGAATCTGTGACCTGTTTCCCTGAGTTGGGGGTTCATTTTCTCTGGCTAGAGATGGTTGAACAATGAATCGAGAAGCTTGATATGAAATAGATTAGATGCCAAGAAAACAGAAGTCTGAAAAGTGAAAAGTAATTATCAAAACAGAACAATTGGCTTTTTCATTTTGTTTTTTTTTTTGCTACAATGGGGAAAATCAAGAACTACACAAACAAACGAGGCCGAAACTCGCGTAGGCCTCTACGGTACAAGGCTCCATGCTGGTCCTTGCGAAGTTGCTCTTGTATAATCGCCGGGGGGCCCGGCAGGAAATGGAGTCCCCGGGGGGAACGCTACTGCGAAAGAAATCAGGCGGTCGGCACACGGATTGCCCTCCTGGTGCACATGCTGAAGAGAAACGTCCCAGTTACGTTGTAGAAGGCGACGGGTACCTGCCACCAATAAACAATCATCAGGAAAAATCATCCGGGAAGAAGAAAGAATGTTAATAACCTTAAGAGAATCCACTTCGATGATGACTCGTCAGTGCTCCAGCGCCCAAGCCTGAGACAGGCCCGAATGGACTTCCCAGAGCACGGCACAATTGGCTCTTTCATTGTCTTCCAAGATATATGCATTCAATATTACTACGCTTTTCCACAACTTTAAGGCATAAACATTTATTATGGCAAGAACAATCAAAGAAACAAGCTAGACAGCCTAGACTTTTTGTTTTGCCGTTAAAGCTCAAGTCTTTAACATTTGTTTTCACTCGAGAGAGAATAGTTTTCTGAAATTAAAAGCTACACTGAGATTAACTTCATCGATTTATATGGTAAAAGCAATCCCATTAATCATGCACCAACGCAAGATCTAAAGAGATCTGATAATACATAGCTTTACACTTATCGTAAGTAGAGCAATTTAATACATAAAATCTACAAAAGTACATTTGTATATGGTCGGGTCGGCTATGCACGGCCCGGTCTGCACCACAGCCTGGACCCGGTCAAGACAGAGGACAGCCCATGGGCCGGGGCCGATCGGTCCATCATCCATAGAGCAAGCCCATGCCCGACGACCATGAGCAGCCCAGCAGTATGATTCCCACGCAGAGGCTAAGAACAAAACCCTAAACCTAGACATCGTCCCATATATATATAACACAGGTATGTGATCAGGACGACTCTGAGACTTTGACGGCTATCGTTTTTCACCAAATCACTGACTTGAGCGTCGGAGGGGCCAATCGGGATCTCACCCCCGACGTGCCTTCCTTTGTTTTGCAGGTGATTTCTACGTGAAGATTATCACAGGAGGTTGTCAATCAATGGACCTAAATGGCAACCCTCCATTCGGCCAGATTCCGACTGAACCAAATGGCGCCCACCGTGGGGCCCGACTTCCGGGCACCACGTCCAGAACCACGCAGATCAGCCAGGCGGCGGCAACTAATCCTGATGTAGCCGCAGTCGCAGCTCTGGCGTT
>JAOQMR010000002.1:31677958-31691764 GCA_027563865.1 Erythroxylum pelleterianum
CCTGTAACTATTCTTTGGATTTTTGTTCCGAGATTTATGATATGTAATATATGTGTGTGGGTTTGAGTTACTAAATAGTGTGATGTCTGATTTGATTGTACTGTCTTGGGTGGCATCCATGTATCCTCCCAGGGGGTATTTGGTTTGGGTGTTACACTTCATGTAATATAGCATAAATACTACTTACGAAATTAGTTTTAAGAAAACAAGCGCATCATGTTTCATACCTTTTATTGCATTGCTCTCCCTTTGAACAATATTATGCCATTTCCACAGACCTTAGGGATTATATCACAAACCTTAGCTTTGTAAGGAATCCACATACTGAGACTTAAAGCCAAAATTGAAATATTTACATGCAGTATTATATGCAGTTGATCGTTATACAGAAAAAGTCATGACTTCACCATCCTTAACTAATACACCTATTGAGATTCATCGTAATTCAAAATATTTTTAATGTTTTAATGTATATTAATATAATTTATTACTTTTTCCATTATTTCTCTATATTTAATTTATTATTTTAATATTATAATTTTATTTTTAGAATTATATAGGAGCAATAGATGGTATACATATTGATACATATCTTCTGACTAATAAACAAATACTATATATAGGTAAAAAAACCGAAGTAACCTAAAATATTTGGCAATGTTACTCATTTGATATGCATTTCACATATATAATGATTGGATGAGAATGTACTGCAAATGTATATCAAGTTCTTTTTAAAATAGTAATAAATCCAAAGAACTAGTTTCTTATATCTCTAAAAGGTATTACTTTATTTTAGATAAATATAGAAAATTTTATTAATATTATGTTCTTTATATGTTTAGGTAAGTGTTTTTTTATTAACTCAAAGTTACACTAACATGCTTTAGGTTTCTTTCATAATATGGACGTGAGATATATCATTTGTGAGATTATAGTGGCGTAAGATCCACATGAATTGTATAACTACATTCATTCTTCGTTGAGAAATGTTATTAAAATATATTTTGGCATTGTAAAAGTAAAATTTCTTATACTTTTGAACATATCTTGTTATGATATAAAGTAACAAAAAATATCATTATTTCTTGTTGTATTATACATAATATTATCATAATGCATAAACAACTAGGTGCATTTATTTGGCGGTTGTATTGGAAACAGAGAGCATATTGTGGAAAGTGTCAATGAAGATGCAAATGCTTAAATAGAGTATAATATCACTTCAGCAGAATTTTAGAGTATATCCTAAAAGTAGGATAAAATTGCAATACAAATATGGGATGATTATATTAATAAAAGTTCTAATTGATTTATGTTTCTTTTTATAAGTGATATTACTTATATGCTTTAAAGCATTGTAGCATGATGAATTTTTTATTATTTGATTTACTTTTTTATTTTACAAACTCTTATTATATAAAATCGATATGGAAATTTCTTTGATTATATTAAATAGTCATACATTTTTATTTCTAATGATAATAAAATTAATTAATTTAAAATTTTGATTAAATGTATAAGAAATGAATTAAATGAAAATTTAATATTAACATCTAATAGAATAATAAAATTAAACAAAAAATAACATGACGAAACTAAGCTTTTTTATTTTCAATTTTTATTACAAATGTTAGCTAAATAGGTATTCGTTTTCAGTTATTTATTACAAATTTCAATCAAACAATTTTTTTTTATTTTTTAACAAAATAAAAACAAAAACAAAATTTACAGAAAATTAAAAAATAAAAGTGAAACTAAACGACTTCTTAAAATATTATGTTTAAGAAATTTTTTTAGTTGCATTAAAAAAATAAAGAAAAGGATAATTTTCAACTTATCCACTCTTAGTGTTTCTAAAGTTAAAATTTGAAGTTTCAAACTATATTAAGAAAAAATTAACATAATAACTAGTTATACTTAGTTAAGTCTATCATTATCGCAACCTAACCTTTTAACCTTTCTAATATCCATACATCATTTTATTGATTTCTCTTTCCATACCTCTAAATGGAAGGTAAAATGTTATTTCTAAAAGATCGTTTTGACGGTATTTTATAAATTTTAACTATTCTTATATCGAGCAAAGAATAAGAAAAATTAATATATATCAAATTTTCCGTATATAAGATGAATTAAAAAAACTTTTTAATTATTTATCATAATAAAAGGTGAAGTTGTCAATATTTTAAATAAATTACATATTAATTAGGAAAAGTAATTAAATAAGATGTATCTAAGCTTTTTGTCTTCAGTCTCCACTTTCGGGTTGCATTTCTTTTATTCTCGATGATATGAATAGGGTTTTGTCCCCGGGTTTAAGCATATAGTCTTTTGTTTTTCTCCCTTGTATCAGAAAAAATAAAAAAAAAGTCTACATAGCTACCATCTTTATATGTTATGGAAGGTAGACTACTAAAATTAAATATTTTAATATAGTCAGATACCACGAATTTATTACATCATCTTCTATAAATACCTCTATAAGTAGTACAACAGGAACTTAACAAGCAATATTAGTCCTGTAATCACTCAACTCCTCCATATTGCAGTCAAACTGGATCAATGGCAACCAAGAAAACAAAAGGACGACAAAAAATTGAGATAAGAAGGATTCAAAATGAAGATGATAGACTTATTACTTTCTCCAAACGCAGGTCTGGTATCTATAAAAAGGCAAGCGAACTGATCACCTTAACTGGTGCTGAAGTCGCATTTGTTGTGTTTTCCCCAGCAGGTAAGCCATTTTCTTTTGCTCATCCATCCATGGAACCGGTTGCTAATCGTTTTCTTGGTCATGCTCCAAACTCCATTAATGATGGCACAACATCTATCATCGAGGCACATCGACAGATGAGGATTGATGAACTTAACAACCAATATAATCATTCAATACACCAGCAGGGAATGGATAGAAAGAAAGAGTTTGAGCTTAAACAAAAAGTCAATGGGATAGAAACTAAGGGTTGGTGGAGCGCAAATGTTCAGGAGCTTGACGAGCGTGAGCTTATCGGCTTGGAGGCTGCTTTTAAAGAGCTGCAATTCAAACTGCAAAGAAATATCTATCAGAGGCCGAATAGAGCTTCTTCTCTGTTGTATGCTTCCTTCAGCAATAATGCTGCAACTGCACCAGCCTTTCCTCCAAGTTCTGAGAATGCTAGTGGATGATTAACTCCAATATTTTTGTGGCTGTTGTGACTTTTCACTTTGATGTTGTGTTGTAAGGTTTCGAAACTCATTAATTATATTCAATACAAATCATATGATGATGATATCATAATTAATATTTGCCTTTCTTTAAATAATTTCAACTAATAGTAATAATGCAAATCTAGCATACTTCAATATAATATTTTTATAATACCTTTTCATATAAGTAATAATGGTATCATCACGGAATAGAGGCATATATATACTACACCATCTAATAAAAAGTATATAATATGAATTCACTCATCTTAGAGTAAAGAGATTACGAGAATATAGTTATATAATATGAATTTACTCATCTTAGAGTAAAGAGATTACGAGAATAGAGTTCCTAAAATCAAAGTTTAATCATAAGTTGCAAAGTATTGAATCTAATCAATAAATCTTGCAACGAAAAAGTTATACGCTGTTCAGTTTAAATAGAACACTTCAAGTTGCGTGTACATATTTTTTTAGTCAAAATTTAGTATTTTTTTGCATTTATATTCATAAATCGTGTATTTTAGAATAAAATTAGCATATCGTTGACAAATTTTGGGTTTAATTTTACAAAAAATTATAATAATTATAACTATAGAATATTATTTCTTAATAAAGAACCGAATTAATTAGTATAATAATATCTAATTATGAGTAGTTACACTTTTATTTATTCTATATATGTTTACATTTTTTTTATAACCTTTTGGTAGGTGCCAAATATTTAAGGTAACTAATTTTTCTGTTTTTAGTATATGGTTGTGTTTGTGAATAGGTTGATTATAAACTTAACAATAGAAGAATTTATAAAAGGAATTTTGGAATTGGCCCAAATTAGACCATTCTCACAATGCAAGAAATAGAAAAGAACAAAAGTTAATATTGATTCTTTATAATTTTATTTAGGATTTATTCTCGATGACTAGACCTTCCAAATTTAGTGTGTCAGTCAAAATTTTAATGGATGTTGTTTTTGTTGTTTCGTTCTGTATAAATAGGTCTCAAAATGAAACAAAATGAACCATGTACTCGAATAAAAGAGTATAAGGGTTAATGAAATAGAAAAAGATACAGATGACAAACAAGTAATCCAGACATAAAAATAAGGTTATTATATCCTAAACATGCAATTAACGGGAATATATCATATGTTCGTTAATCAGTTCCTACTCTGTTTCATCAAGTGCCTATTTGGACGGGTTTATATTAGTAGGGTTTTTGTCAATGGAGTTTTTGTTAGTAGAGCTTTTCTGAAAAGAGTTTTTTTAAGAAGGTAGTTGATTATTTGGCTTTCAATTAAAAAACAACTTTTTTGAAAGAGCTTCACACAGTAGATTGTTTGGCAACATAAAAATAAAAAAAAAACACTTTTATGAATTTTAACTATACTTTATTTTGTAATAAAAATTATTTATGCATATAAATAATATTTAAAATATATTACACAATATGCAAAGAACAATATATATCATGTTTACATTTGATTTGAAATAATTCAACTACTATTAGGTCTTTCATGAATGGAATGGGTTTTCATTTACTTTACAATTGTTTGACAAATTCACTTCCATCTTGTAGAAAATTATTTAAAGAGATGTCTCATTTTCTTGTAGGAAATAAAACTAATATAAAAAATAAATATTAAAGCATATAAAAAAGCTAAATAATATTATAATCTCAAAATAAATATTGAAATTGAGCAAATAGTTAAATACATAATAAATTATGCATTTTATTGTAATATAAGAAGATTTACAATATGTTCCCTCACATCATTCTTATCGTTATTTTGTAGCCCTTATTTTTCTTCTGCTTATTAGTATTCATCAAATTGTTGAATTTACTGATTGAGTCTCCTAACCTTCTTGTGCTTCCTACTGTTCTTTGTAGTGTCCAAATGGTCACACTTTATGTTCAAACTACAAGAGGCACAACTGTTGCCCTACTTACCGATATGATCTTGGAAACATAAGGTGTTTGGTGTTGGAGAAAGTTGCATAAATTAAATAACACAAAATTGGAACATCCTAATAGGAACTGAGGATCTCGTTCCGCAATTGACCTACGTGCTCTTTAGAACACGTGTTCTTCATTTAAAAATTTGATCACTAGAAGTTGTAGTAAATAAGAAGAGTATTAACCTTTTCTTTTGGTTGTTATGACCAATTATTTAAAAATTAGGTTAAAAGTTAACACGTAATACACGAGAATTAAAATTTAAAAGGTTCAATCAGTATAAACTATTATAAAACTAGTTAAATATTGAATAAAATTAAATAACTTAAAATATAATTAAAAAAGATTTATCATTATTCATCGAATAATTTAAAATTTAATTAAAAAAGTGACTATTAAATAAAAATTAATTGAATTATTTTGGTTTAAAAGAACTTATTAATTAATAAAAATTGACTGATTAACTAACAAATTGATAAGTTTTTAACAACAAAATTATTAAAATAAATTAAATAAAAAGTTAAAAACCAAACCGAAGAAATGTAACACAACACAATTAATGAACTTTACCATGATTCTAACCATAAAAGAAAAATCTTAGTTGTCTTGTAACTTTGCTTGAGTCAGATATTATTTATGAAACCATTCCAAATTACCAATAACTTATGATTATTAATGCATTTCTTCATGCATCATAAATACAATGTAAATGTGAAAACCCTTTTCCAAAATCTTTTTAAGAAACATGAATTTGCTTTCACAATTTCATTAGGGTTGCCACATCCTATAAATAGAACTATGTACATGAATAAAAGAGTATAAGGGTCAATGAAATAGAAACAAATGACAGATAACAAACAAGTAATCTAGACATAAAAATAAGGTTATTATGTCCTAAACATGCAATCGACGGGAACATATCCTCTATTCGTTAATTAGTTTCTACTTTGTTTCATTAAACTTCTTCCACATGTTTATATAGGATTCACACAAATGTGACGACACAATTAATGAACTCTACCATGATTCTAACCATAAAAGAAAAATCTTAATTGTCTTATAACTTTTCTTGAGTCAGATATTATCTGTGAAACCATTCCAAATTACCAATAACTTATGATCATTAAAGCATTTCCTCATGCATCATAAATACAGTGTAAATATGAAAACCCTTTTCCAAAATCTTTTTGAGAAACATGAATTTGATTTTCTAATACTTAACCCACTTCACAATTTCATTAGGTTGCCACATCCTCTAAATAGAAGCCTTTTAAAGTAAAACCAAATGAGTCATATTCCTTTTCTTATCATAGAAAGTTTGTTTGGTTGGCAATGGCAATGGCAAGCCAGAGAGTCACAAAAGGCAAGCAGAAGATCGAAATGAAAAGAATAGAGGACGAGAATAACAAGCTTGTTTCTTTCTCCAAACGTCGAAATGGAATTTTTAAGAAGGCCAGCGACTTGGTCACTCTCACTGGCTCACAAGTCGCAGTTGGTTTGTATTCACCTTCAGGTAAGCTTTACTCCCATGGCCAACCTTTGTGGATGGTTCAGCTTGAGATGGGAAAGGTTTCAGCAAAGTTTATACTTCAGGTCAGCTCCAAGTTGCTAGCTTCAATTTCTGGAAAAATAAAACCTGATGTGTGAGCAGATTCCTTAAGGTTGAGAGCTTCAGCTGGACAAGCTAACTTCAATGACTCCTTCCAAATACTCAGAACTGAAGCTAGAAGATGGATCAGAATTTTCAGCAACAAATTCTAAATTTCAGCACACTGATTTGAACTTCACAAGCTCCAATAAATCAGAGATTCAAAGCTATGAGTCTGCACTATTTCAGCAGCTGCAACTTCTATACCAAAGGGATTTTTCCTTCAAGAAACGATAGTTTTGCTGATGTACATCATTTATAACCTCTAAGCTTGGTGTATTCTATGTATAGTCACTCAATAACAACTAAATATGTGACTTTCGAGTATTGTAAAAATCAATATCAATGTTTGAGCAAAACAGAAACTATAAAGCTTATGAAGAATGGAAATTTTGCACTTTCAAATCTGCTTCATTCCCACTCTTAAAAGCCCCTTTTTTTCATACCACACACTTGCAGCAACTCTTATTCAATGGTAATAATAAGATGGGAAAGTAAAATCAGATGAAAAGGAGAAGATGAAAATTTCAAAAAAGTTGCAGCTATTGTACTGTTTCATTGGTCTGAAAAGAAACAATGGTTTTGAGCTTTTTCAACTTAGTCCTTCACACCACTCAACATGCTCACATATGTAATAACACCAAATCAACAGTAAGAACAAGAGAAAAATGCAAAAACTGATGAAGAGAAGAAAAATGAGTTTTTTCACAAAAGGTTACTGCTACTGTTCATTGATTTCCGAATGTGTTGGTTTTGAGCTTTTCAATTGCTCTTCACACCTTTCTTGCTTGTTTTACATCAATGGTCTAGAATGAAAAGGAAAAACAGCTAATGAGTAGGATTGACAAGTTTCATCCTCTCATTGGTTCAGTTGTAACAAAAGTAAATTGTTGGACAAAACAATGACAAAAGCTGACACAAGGATTAATTTCCTAATGAATGAAAGCTGAAAAAGTAGATCAAAAGGATAAAAGTTGCTTGAAAACAATGGGAACAAAAGGCTGATACTCGACTTTCATTTTTTCATTGCCTATAATTGCTTTTAACTTCAAATTTGCAGATCTGTTGACTTATAACACTTTAATTTCTTCAGGTTTATAACTTCAGAAATTGCTTCAGACTTTAATTACTCAGCTTCTGGTTTTTTTGCTGCACTTGCTGCTCATCTTCGGATTCTCCATTCTTCAATTTTTCAGCACATATTCCTTCAATCTTCTTGCTTATCTAGCTTTGCTCGTCACTTTCAATCATTCGTACCTTTGATTTTGAATCCAAACATCTCTGAATTGCTCTCAAAACCATCATCTCTAGCTTCCTCTTCATTGTTGGAATTTTGTTCTTCATTTTGCTTCTCCTCTTTACTTTCACTGAACTTGCAAATTCTTCCACAAACTTTAGCATAGATGGCTGCATTAAACAACACAAATCAACAGGTCCTCCTTTGTTTTGTGCAGCCAGCACCCCTACCATCTTCCTCAAAGACTCAAATCTCCATTTTGGTAATGCCTTAGTGAATAAATCAGCAAGCTGAAAGTTGGATCTACAAAATGCCATTTTAATTTCCCTTTCTTCAATCAATTCTCTAACATAATGATACTTCACCTTCATATGCTTGGTTCTCACATGATCAGATGGATTTTCAGCCATGGAAATGGCAGCACTTGAATCACAATAAATGGTTACACAATTTTCCTTCAAATCATCAAAATCCTTCAAGATTTTCTTTAACCATTGAGCTTGTTTGGCAGCCATATTGGCAACCACATATTCAGCTTTAGCTGAAGATTGTGCTACACTCCTTTGCTTCTTTGAACACCAAGAAAATACTCCCGAATCTAAGCTATAACAATAACCACTCCTACTTTTGCATTCATTACTTCCAGCATAACTAGACTCACTAAACACATACAATTCAACATTTTCTCTTCTTCCAAACCAAATTCCATGATCAATAGTGTGCTTAACATACCTTAGTATCCTTCTAGCATACAAAGCATGTTGTCTTGATGGGTTTTGATTGAAACCAGCCATTATATTCACAGCACATGCAATGTCGGGTCTTGATGCACACAAATACATTAAAAAGCCAATCATGCTTCTATAATAAGACACATCAAATTGCTCACCTAACTTTGTAGTCTCCAACTTCAGCTGATATTCCATGGGGGTTGACAGGCCACTACTATCTTTCAAATTGAATTTTTTGATCAACTCTTCGGCATATTTCCTTTGATGAATGAAAATCCCCTCTTTCCTTTGATCAATCTCCAATCCTAGGAAGTAACTCATCTCTCCTAGGTCTGTCATTTCAAATTTAGACCTCATTAACTCCTTGAAATCCTCTACAAGCTCCTCCTTAGTTCCAATTATGAGTAAATCATCCACATAAAGAGAGCAGATCAGTTTTTCATCCTTGCTTCCCTTCACATATAATGTAGCCTCACTTTTGCTTCTTATGAAACCATTTTGCAACAAGTAGCTATTGATTCTTGAATACCAAGCTCTTGGAGCTTGTTTCAAGCCATAAAGAGCCTTCACTAGCTTGTAAACTTTATGCTCTTCTCCTTCTTTTACATAGCCTTCGGGTTGCTTCAAGTAAACTTCCTCATCTAACATCCCATTCAAGAATGCACTCTTGACATCCATTTGATGCACTTTTCATCCATTATTTGCTGTTAATGCCAACAACAATCTCACAGTGTCAAGCCTAGCTACTGGAGCATATGTCTCGGTGTAATCCACTCAATATTCTTGTTTGTAACCTCTCACAACCAATCTAGCTTTGAGCTTGTTGATTGATCCATCCGAATTGAGCTTGGTTTTGTAAATCCACTTTGAATCCACTACTTTTGTTTCAGCTGAAGGTAAATCCACCAGCAGTCTTTGGTTCAGCTCCAGCCGGCATAGCACATTCAAGCATCATATGTGCATCATTTGGTTCTTCATCTGCTACATTATACCTGAAATAAAAAATAGGGTTAGTTTCATTATAAATCGAGGCTAGATCTCTTATTTTGTGGGCACTATTTGAGCTTGCATCCTCCTCTTGAACTTCAGAATCTGAATCATCACTTCCTGAACTAGGTGATGGCTCTTCTTGGTTCCTTTCCTCTTCAAAATTGCTGGAATTTCCAGCAGCTATCACTCCTTCATCTCTTTGATTCCTTTGCTCTTCAAGATTGTCATAATTTGCAGCTGTTATCTCTTCATCATGTGGTTCTTCTCTTGCAACTTCTTGAACAATTGGCTCATTTAATGGTATTTCAACTATAACTCCTCCTAACTTCTTCACCGAATGCTCATCCGACGTCCAACCTTCATTTTCATCAAATTTAACATCTCTAGATACAAACATCTTTTTGGTTTCTGGATTATATATTCTATACCCTTTGGATTCCAAGCTATATCTCATCATTATCCCTTTCATTGCCTTCTCGTCCAACTTTGTCCTCTTTGGTTCAGGAATGTGCATGTATGTAACACATCTGAACACTCTCAGCTGATGTACCTTTGGTTTAACTCCAAACCAAGCTTCAAATGGTGTCATCTCTTTCAAGGCTCTTGTTTTTTAATCTGTTTTGAACATAAACAGCAGTGAAACATGCTTCAGGCCAACAATTCTTTGGAACTTTCATGCTACACATCATAGATTTAGCCATCTCAACAATTGATCTATTCTTCCTCTCTAAAATTCCATTTTACTGAGGTGAATATGCAACTGAAAACTGATGGAAAATCTCTTCCTTTTCAAAGTAATTCTTCATCTCCTTTGAAATGTATTCACCTCCCCTATCACTTCTCAAGCATCTTCCCACATTGTGCTTCAGCTTCAGCCCTCCATATCTTGAACATGCCAAACACTTGATCTTTGCTCTTCATGAAGTAAATCCATAAGTATCTTGACACATCATCAATGAACTCTACATAATACCTGTAGGAAAATCCCGGGGTGTATATCATATGTACAAGGTGCGGAAAACAAAAATTTTTGTTGCCGGGACCTTCCCGAAAGCCAGGATCCATGTGTCTGTATGAAGACTCAAACCTAAATAGCCAATAGAGACTATCTCTAAAGGTATCCACGCAGAAATCAGAAAACCTAACCGGGGCAAACCCTTTGACCCGGGAATAGCTAGAACAAATTAAAGGCTGCTAGACCTTACCTTTGTCTTTGGAGAGCAAGTGGAGATGACGATGAAAACACCTTGGAGAGGAAGAGATCTCGTGAACTTTGAAAAAGAAGAATAGAAAATCAAATTTTCAAAAACTTAACTTGTAAGTTTCGGTTGCCTTCTCCTTATGCACGACCATCTCACTTCAAAGCCATGTTTTCTTATGTCTTTTAACTAATTAAAAGACAATACAAAGCCTTGGATGGGAGGAGTCCACGTGGTTTACACTTAAACCATTATGCATCTCCAACACATCGAATACTTGCTCCAATGTAACAGAACTTGGATCATTGGTAAATTGCCACTCCACAGGTGCAATAGTTGCTTCAAATCTCAAATGTAATATGCTCAAAAACTTGTCTACTAACCTGCCAACATTGGTGTTTTCTCCAAACTCTTTCAGTTGTTGAACCAAATTCATGAACCTTGTTTTTGCAGCTCCTATACTTTCTTCTTCTTTCATCGAGAAGTTCTCAAAACTTCTTACCACAGCTTGCTTCTTCAACCTTAATGATTGAGCCGAGCCCACATATTCAAGTTTCAATGTTTCCCATAGCTCTTTGGCACTTTTGCAACTTGCATGTCTCAACAAAATAGCTTCACTCACTACCGACCTCAAGAAAACAAGAGCTTTAAAATCCTTGTCCTTCTCTTGTCTAACTCTTATTTGTTGCTGCTCGATTAGGTCTTCCATATCCTCAACTTCAGTCACTCCTTCACTCACAACATCCCACCATTCACACATTCGAAGGCAATCCTCAACTCTAAGAGCCCAAGCTTTGTAGTTTTCTCCAGTTAAAACAGATATATTTGCTTGCATACTTTGCATATTCATCATAGGAAAGTTAGCACCTGACATGTTGATGGTTCTTACCAGGCTAGTGAACCGTGTAACTCTGATACCACTGTGGATGGTTCAGCTTGAGATGGGAAAGGTTTCAGCAAAGTTTATACTTCAGGTCAGCTCCAAGTTGCTAGCTTCAATTTCTGGAAAAATAAAACCTGATGTGTGAGCAGATTCCTTAAGGTTGAGAGCTTCAGCTGGACAAGCTAACTTCAATGACTCCTTCCAAATACTCAGAACTGAAGCTAGAAGATGGATCAGAATTTTCAGCAACAAATTCTAAATTTCAGCACACTGATTTGAACTTCACAAGCTCCAACAAATCAGAGGTTCAAAGCTATGAGTCTGCACTATTTCAGTAGCTGTAACTTCTATACCAAAGGGATTTTTCCTTCAAGAAACGATAGTTTTGCTGATGTACATCATTTGTAACCTTTAAGCTTGGTGTATTCTTTGTATAGTCACTCAATAGCAACTAAATATGTGACTTTCGAGTATTGTAAAAATCAGTATCAATGTTTGAGAAAAACATAAACTATGAAGCTTATGAAGAATGGAAATTTTGCACTTTCAAATATGCTTCATTCCCACTCTTAAAAGCTCCTTTTTTCATACCACACACTTGCAGCAACTCTCATTCAATGGTAATAACAAGATGAGAAAGTAAAATCAGATGAAAAGGAGAAGATGAAAATTTCAGAAAAATTGCAGCTATTGTACTGTTTTATTGGTCTGAAAAGAAACAATGGTTTTGAGCTTTTTCAACTTAGCCTTTCACACCACTCAACATGCTCGCATATGTAATAACACCAAATCAACAGTAAGAACAAGAGAAAAATGCAAAAACTGATGAAGAGAAGAAAAATGAGATTTTTCACAAAAGGTTACTGCTACTGTTCATTGTTTTCCGAATGTGTTGGTTTTGAGCTTTTTAATTGCTCTTCACACCTTTCTTGCTTGTTTTACATCAATGGTCTAGAATGAAAAGGAAAAACAGCTAATGAGTAGGATTTTGAGAAGTTTCATCCTCTCATTGGTTCAGCTATAAAAAAAGTAAATTGTTGGACAAAACAATAATAAAAGCTGACACAAGGATTTCCTAATGAGTGAAAGCTGAAAAAGTAGATCAAAAGGACAAAAGTTGCTTGAAAACAATGGGAACAAAAGGCTGATACTCGACTTTCATTTCTTCATTGCCTATAATTTCTTTTAACTTCAAATTTGCAGATCTGTTGACTTGTAACACTTTAATTTCTTCAGGTTTATAACTTCAGAAATTGCTTCAGACTTTAATTACTCAGCTTCTGGTTTTTTTGCTGCACTTGCTGCTCATCTTCGGATTCTCTATTCTTCAATTTTTCATCACATATTCCTTCAATCTTCTTGCTTATCTGGCTTTGCTCATCACTTTCAATCATTTGGACCTTTGGTTTTGAATCCAAACATCTCTGAATTGCTCTTAAAACCATCATCTCTAGCTTCCTCTTCATTGCTGAAATTTTGTTCTTCATTTTGCTTCTCCTCTTTACTTTCACTGAACTTGCAAACTCTTCCACAAACTTTTTTTAATACAAAGGAAAGGCCTAACATAACCTAGTTAACGCAGAGATCTGTGATACAAAAAGCCTTGCATGTCTCGAAACAGAGAGTGCAGGATGAGGGACGGAGGCGCCAGAAGATGCCGAAGACCCATGGAGGAGATCGACGCTAAGGCAGCCAGTCTATTGGCACACTGGTCAGGGCCGTTCCTATAGTTTTATAGGCCCTGACCAGTTTACTTAAGTTTACATATTTGTATGAAACATAAATGACTCAATTTATAAATTTACGTACCCAACTAAATATTAAATGATCATAACACTAACAAATACATAGAGGATCGTGATTTATGAACAACAATTTCTCCGTGCATTTCTAGACGCAAAATCATTAATAATATTATCAAGATCAATATTGTCCAACATATCCTTCTCAATACATAACATAGCTAAACCATT
>JAOQMR010000002.1:31691864-31717946 GCA_027563865.1 Erythroxylum pelleterianum
TTGCAAACTTCGGCTTGGAGGTTTCTACAGAAAATAAAGGCAAACTCTACGTTCTTTAACCGGTGGAATTATAGCAGAAATTCAAGTATGTGATTTCTGTTTTGTCTATGCATATACAATCGATCCTGGATGCATAATCTCTGTGGATCGTGATATATGATCTGTTTATATTTATCTAACAAGATCAGTCTAAGGACAGTCGTTGATGGGAGGCGGCTGCCGGTTTATGATGCTCCGTTTCCCGTGTCAGTTCCTCCTATGAATGATGTTGGAGTTTATCCTATGAATAGTTATACGTACCCCTTTGCCACCATTGCAAATGAAACATCGGGCATTAATCCTACCAACGTCGATTTCGGAGGACAACAACAGCTCTGAAAAGCTTATGTTATTATTCGTCGATTGTTGATGTTGAGCGTCAACGGCTTCTAGCTTTTCCTGTTTTCTTTGTTGGAAACCATTTTCTGTTTAGGATCTTTATATCTGATGCTGCGTGTTGATCTATAATGGTTGGCAATGGAGAACAGTGTATCCAAACCTTACACTGTTCTGACCAATGCAAATCCATAAACCTTCATTTTCCCTAATTACGGTAGTCAATTATATATCATAAATTAACACAACCATTGAAAGAACAAGAAAAAGCAACCGTACAACTTCTAAAAAAAGGTAATACCTGTGGCCATGGCTTCCTTTCCTAGTCAAAAACTTGCCGTTTTATCTTTCTCCACCTTTTCTTTTCAGTTTCTTTTCCCTTTCCAAAGGCCTCCATTCGCCACCCTCATCCATCATCGTGCTTGTGAGCAGGCACACAGTCATTCATAGGATCAATTAAATAAAGAAGAAGATGGATGTCAACGCTGTGCAAAATTGGTACTCATCAAAAACTCCTAAGTTACCATGTTATATTGTTAACATCACCGCCGAACATGGCATCTGGCAAAGTGACAACCCCTTGACTCAAGCTCTGCCCATCTTAGCCATGCAGCTCACCTTCTCCATTTCTGTAACTACCGCCATGTACTACATTCTCAGACCTCTCCGTGTACCCCACATTGTTCCTGATATTCTTGTAAGCATCTTTCTTTTCATAACATTATTTCTTCATCATCATAGTTTCCTGCATTCTATTCATTAAATCTAAATATGCATAGGAAACGACATTCATAAAGACTCTATGAAAGCTATGATGTTCAGCTTTGTTTTAGATTGTGTGGTTGATCTTTGGTTTCCTTGTTCAATGATGGCGGGTGATTAACCAATCGAGGTGCTGTATATAATCGGTGCAGGGTGGTATATTACTGGGGCCAACAGCCTTGGGCAAGATACAATTTTTCGCTCGGTTGTTCCCTTTGAGAAGCATATTTATAGTAGAAACTATAGGATACTGGGCCTTGAGTTGTCACATGTTCTTGATTGGTCTGGAGATGGATATGAAATCAATCGCTATGACTAACAAGGCGGTGTTCATCCATGCCCTCATCGGAGTTGCCATTCCCTTCGTCGCCGGAATTGCCCTTTTCTTCTTCATGAACGCTGGTGACACCTTCTCTTACCAAGGTGCCTTCTTTTGGGCTATAACGCTGGGAATCACAGGATACCCTGTTGTTACTCGTGTTTTAACCAAATTAAAGATTATCCACACCGAGATGGGAAGATTGGCCGCACAATCTTCTTTTATCACTGATCTTATTACATGGATTCTTGTTGCCTTTTTGATACCGGCGAAATTGGGGTTGTTCAATGCATTTTTCGCCATCGTCTTGAACGTAGTCTTCGCATTCTTTTGCTTCTATGTGGGCAAACCAGCACTTGCATACATCATCAAACACACGTCTCGTGAAGACAAGTTCAACGAGCACTACCTGTGCTCTGTTCTTACAGCTGTTTCAGTGTTTGCTTCTGCTACTGAGTCTTTAGGTATGACGTCCATTGTTGGGGCTTTCCTTTTCGGGCTCATCATGCCAAATAGGGTGCTGGCTGGCATTTTAATGGACAAATTTGAGAACTTCATTTCTGGGTATTTCTTGACCTTATACTTTGCTGCTTGCGGGATAAGAATCGACTTTTGGGCTATAAAGAGATGGGGAAGAGCGGTGATTGTTGTAATCTTCTCCTTTTTGCTTAAGATCCTAAGCGCTTTTCTGTTCCCTTACTTCCACAAGATATTAGATACAGAATGCTTTGCTCTTGGAGTAATCAGCAATACCAAAGGCATTTTGGCCGTATTTGTCCTTAACCTTGGCTATGATAGAAAGGTAGGACGCTTGAATACATTGAATCCCAAATGTTATTAATGTTTAGTACTTAACTAGGTTTAAATGCATAATCTCTCTGTGATGAACAGTACCTTTCAAGACAAGACTATGCGACAATGGTGATTGCTGTTCTGTTGATGACCGGAGCAACTCCATCCATTATCCGAACCATTTACTGTCCTGACAAGCGCCTATCCCAGTACAAGAGAAGGACTATACAGAACTTAAGAACTGATGCTGAGTTTCGGATCCTTGCCTGTTTTCAGGACTTCAAAAATGTTTCAGGCATCATCAACCTCTTAGAATGTTCCAATCCAACAAGACAGTCCCCTCTCCACGTGTTTGCCCTCAGCCTCGTTGAACTCACGGGTCGTGCCTCCGCCATGCTCATTGTCCACGACCAACATAATCGCCAAACTCGCTACTCAGAGAACATCGTTCTTGCACTTCAAACCTACGCAGACATGCACGATCTTGTTAACATTCAGTCCTTAACAGCACTATCCCCATTTTCCACCATGCACGAAGATATTTGCAGTCTGGCTGAGGACAAGCACGTAGCTTTCTTGATAATACCGTTCCATAAGCTGCCTAACGAAGACGGAAGCTTGGAGGAAGATGGTGCAGCTTCGTTTAGAGGCGTAAACCTAAATGTGTTGGCCAACGCACCTTGCACCGTTGGAATCTTTATAGACAGAGGATTTGGAGCTTTCATGGACGGAAAATCGGATCAAACAACACGACAGGTTCTCATGGTGTTCATTGGCGGTCCCGATGATCGTGAAGCATTATCATACGCGTGGAGGATGGCCGGAAGCCGATGGGTGAGATTGCAAGTATTAAGATTTGTCCCCGGGAATGAAATAGAAGAAACCGACGCACAAGAACTTCCATTACCAGCAAATGACCCAAACAGATTGCTAACAACAACTTCCTATGTCGACGAACAACAGAGATTGGACGATGCTTTTGTAAGCGAGTTCCGGTTAAAGTGTGCTTCGGAGATAAACATAAGCTACGTTGAAAAGGTAGCGAACAGCGATGAAGATATAGTCTCAACCCTGCAAGAAATGGACCCGAAATCCGGGTTTGAACCTGATCTGTACGTGGTGGGAAAAGGAGGAGGGATCATATCACCTCTCACAAAAGGGCTGTTGGATTGGTCCGAGTTCCCTGAACTAGGTGCAATAGGCGATTTACTAGCCATGTCAACATTCGCTCGAGGTTCTGTACTTGTGGTGCAACTATACCCTGGTTCTGGTGTCACCCATGGAATGAGTATGCAGCAGTCGGTGCACAATCAAGGATTTTCGATGCCGAGGGTACATCTGAAGGACTGGAATGATGAAGAGATTAAAGATGGTGGCAGTGGTAGTAAGAGGATGGCCGACTCGACGAGGTACAAGCCACATACTGGAAGCTGGCGTAGTATGTCTGGACTTAGTAATGGTGGGATGGCTACCGCTTCACGCGGTGGTTCTGGTCAGTTTTCCAAGGAACGGTTTCAGAGTTGGGACGAGACGATGACGGAGGAGGAGTACGGTAGCGTTGCTGATGAGCCTTTTGCTCCGCGCAAAAAGTTGGAGGATTTCGAGCCGTGACAACAAAAGGATTGACAATGGCGTATGTAGTGGCTTATTCAGAAGTGATTTGTTTTTGTAGTCCGAGAAAGAAATGAATTTTTATTTTGTTATAATTATTTATTCTACTTAATATTTAGTCAAATTTAATACGGTCCGGTTAAATATTTTAATTTGTAAAGCTCGGTTTAATTTAATTTTTAATTTGATTGTTAAAACATCGGTTAATTAAATATTATTAATAATTAATGATTAAAAATTTATCTGATTCGATCAATTCAGCCATAAAATCCCGTTTAATTTTTAGATTCATTTTTTAACTTTTCAGTTTTATTTACTTTATAATTTTTATGGTTAAAACTAACCAGTTTATTAATTAATCGAATAATTTTTATAAATTCTTATAAACTAAAAAAATTAATTAATTTTCATATAATATATTTTTTTAATTAAACTTCAAATTCTTAATTTATTTTAATTATATTTTAAATTATTTAATTTTATTTAATTTTTAACCAATTATAAAACGGTCTAACTGATTGAACCTTTTATATTTTAAACTTTTTGTCTCACTAATTTAAATTCTGGTCAAAATTTTAAAATATTGTTAAAAATTGGAACATACAATAAAATTTATAAAAACTTAAGGTTAAATTAAAAAAATCTAAATTATAATTATTTATTATACTTAATATAATTTCGTTGAATTTTTTAAGTCTTAAAGTTCTCATCTTATCGGTTTAATTTTCATCTGATTTTTAAAATATTGGTTAATTTTAATATTATTAAAAATTAATAATTAAAAAATTCATCCGTTTTGATCGATTCAGCCATAAAATCCTTGAATCGTCCAATTTTTATGTTCGATATTCAACTTTTCGTTTTGATTATTTTATAACTTTTATTGTTAAAAACTAACCAGTTTATTAACTAATCGATTAATATATACAAATTAATAAATTCTTAGAAACTAAAATAAATTAATTAATTTTTATATAATAATATCTTTTTAATTAAACTTCAAATTCTTAATTTCTTTCAATCATATTTTAAATTCTTTAATTTTATTTAATCTTTAATCAATTTTATGACTATTTAATAGTGACTGAACCTTTTAAATTTTAAACTTTTTCTCTTACTGGTTTAAATTCCAGCTCAATTTTTAAAATATTGTTAAAATTTGAAGCATATGATAAAATTTATAAAAACTTAATATTAAATTAGAAAAAATCTAAATTCGAATCCCAAATGAAGAAGTATCACAAGTCTGGGCCTGGCTTGAGGCCGGGCCGACCCGACTCCTTAGACTCGGTCCTCCCCTTCTTTCTCCACATTCTTCATGTCTCTGAGACTTTGGTTTTGGTGGGAAAATACAGCAACATTTGCTTCTCTCTTCCATTGAATGCTCGCCATCCGCCTCATTTCACCTCCTCGTCCTTCCTTTTTACCGCTTTCACGCCTCTGCTCTAGTATTAAGCTGTCATCTCTCTTCCTAAACCCTACATGCGCCATGTCGTCTCGTCCCTCTGCCTTCGACGCCCTCATGTCTAATGCTCGTGCTGCTGCTGCTGCCAAAGGCAAACCTCAACCTCAATCTCCCAATAAACGTAAATCCCTCCTATCCCAAACCCCTGTCACTTCCCCTCATAATGATTCTGACAAGATTGAACCGGCTAGTGATTCCAGAAATTCTGATCAGACAAATGTAAAGAAATTGCGCCATGAGAATCAAGTTGTGGAGTTGAAGAATAAGATTGAGTTGTTGAAGAAGAAGGCAACAGATTTTAGTCCTAAAATGGTGGCAACTTGGGAGAAAGGGGGAAAGGTTCCGTTTGTGTTTGTCTGCTTGGCCATGGATATGATAGCCCAGGAAACTCGAAGAATTGTCATTACTGATATTGTTTGCAACATGTTGAGGACAGTAATTGATACCACTCCCGAAGATTTGTTGGCTGTTGTGTACTTACTAGCTAACAAGGTTGCGCCTGCACATGAGGGAGTGGAGCTAGGGATTGGGGAGGCCATCATTATTAAGGCCCTTGCTGAGGCTTGTGGAAGGACTGAGAAGGAAATTAAGAAACAGAACAAGGTAACAGTCACTGTTAATGTTTTGTTTGTTTGTTACTGGTTTGAATTTTTTGACCTGTTTGTAAATATTTATGATTGGCAGGAAAAGGGAGATTTAGGCCTTGTTGCTAAAGCAATCCGCTCATCTCAGTCTATGATGCGAGTGCCTGATGCATTGACTATCGCCAAAGTTTTCAACACATTTCGATTGATTGCTAAGGTTGTTCCTTTCAGAGTTTGCTTTGCTATGTTGAGTACTCATCTCTAGCTAATTGAAATTAGAAGAGGAAATCCCAATGTCTTTGCTTACTAAAACTAAACGTTTTGCTAAGATAGTCTACTATTTTCTAAGGGAATTTGTTTTGATGATGGTGGCATTGCAGCTAAATTTCAGTCATCTAGTGCAAACCTATTTCTTACTTTTTATATGAAATAAATGATCTACATTTTTGTTTCTCAGAAATTTTGTTAACATGCCATTTTCTTTCTGAGTCAAAAAGATTAGAAATTTCATTTTTCAACAAGTTTTAATCATTGTTAAAAGTATTAATCATTTTTTAAGGTTCCTTCTACGCCTATACTGACACCTCCAAGATTTAGGTGAGCTCAGGAAGCACTTTAGAAAGATGATTGACACAATGATTTCAAAGGGGAAATTAACAAGTTGAATTTTAAAGCAACTTTCTTCTTGGAAAAGAAATTGCATCAGATCTATTTGGTTGGTGAAATGACATCAATGGAACTGATAGGAGGAAATGAGGTTCTTGTTTTCCTCTCCACGTCCTTTCTTTTCCCAAGTATCCTTCCCCCCATCTCTTATATTATCTTTTTGACCTAAGCACACCTTTCTGTGACTTATCTATATGGTCACCACCATATCAGAATCCAAACTCACTAAATGTCACTATGCAAATTATAATGCATTGATTATGAGATGCATAATTTTATTCATTGTTCCAAATTTGTGCACTGTTGATGTGGATATGGTGTTGGATTCTGGCTTAAAATTTCCCAAGTATTCGTCCATTGCAGCAATGTAGTTGACAGTTGTTCTGCAATATTCTTTAAAATTAGCAGAAGGTTGGTAGGTTATATAAATATTCAATTTTCTAAGATATGAAATATATAACTGTGCTCTATTCCTTCTTTTCTCATCCATTCTGTGATCATTGCTGCCTCTACTTCTGTACGACTGCCAGTATTTCTTATGGAATATCATAGCAAGATCTCCCTTAAAGGCTCATATGCTATAGAAATAACACGAGGTTCTGTCTATATTTTCTGTTGTTTGAACTAGTAATTTACTCTAAGAAAGTGTAGGGTTTCTGTTTTTCATTTTGGTCCCATTAAATGTTGCAATGGATTCACTGATTTCAACCGTGGTTATGAGGCATTGCAATTCATGTTTTCCTGGCTCTCTCTCGAAAGAGGAGACAGGCAAGAAGGATATTTCGGTGCTTTATGGTTGGAACATACTAGTTATTATTATCTTAGAGCCAAACTGTCCTAAGTTTTCATGAATTTTAAACAGGAAGCTGGGAAGGATAGTCAAGACAAAAAAAAGAACCATATCAAGGCACTTCTTGTTGCAGCTACTGACTGTGAACCTCAGTATTTAATTCGCTTGCTTCAGGTTGATTTTTTATCTCGTTAGCTTCTATCTCTTGGGTTTATTGGCTTCTTTAACTTGTTACAAGTTTTATTTTTAAATTCATTTGCAGTCAAAGCTGCGAATTGGATTGGCTGAACAGACTCTTTTGGCTGCATTGGGACAAGCTGCAGTTCATACTGAGAAAAATTCTAGACCACCTTCAAATGTCCAGTCTCCTCTGGAAGAGGTCAGTTAATTTCTTATAGACAAACAATAATCATAACTACCACGCAACTTTTTAGCAGTGTAGTATAACATTTTGTGAGATCGTTTACTAATTTGTTTCTAGTCTGTGAGCCTGTAGAAGCACTGTGTTGAAGGCCTCGTTTATACTCTCTTTAGCTAATTAATACTGCTACTAGTTTGGAATGTTCTCATGAGATCAAATCATAGCTAGGTCCTTACTATGATCCTTGCTATTTTGAGTCTCTCCCATTGCGAAAGTTGTCCAGGTATGAAATTCAACAAAAGGAGGTTGAGACTGGAATACTGTTAAAGAGGAATTGCTAAAGTAGATGAGTTAGTCCAGCCTAAAAACCTTTGAGATTTTACCTATCTTAGGCCCAAACATATTATCTTCGGTCCCGTTGCACCTTTTTTCCTTGGCGCTGTTGCAGCTTTCTGCCTAATAGACAGAAAAAACAATGCCTGGAGATTCTATGTTTGTGTTTGAAAATAGTGAATAAAAAATGTAGGCACTTTTTGCCTGCTTTAATTATCTGAATATGAGATTAAGAATTGAATTTTGTTGTATAATTAACAATTGCTAGGTCCAAGTTGATTGTTTCCTTATGAGTGAGACTGTTGTCATAAACTATTCTTCAGACACTGCAAGCTAGTATTATATTGCAAAAAGCAAAGTAGTACAAGATTTCAAGTGCACTGGATAATATGAAATGGCTGCAAAATGGATCCATGATGTGCAACAAATTTGGAGTGCACAGCTATTCTTTGAGTTAAAAATTACTTGTTGGCACAATTTTTTGAAGCAGCAGGCTAAGATTGAGACCTAAGGTTCATTTCATGGGTTGTATTGACAAAGAAGAGATTTGGATGATATGTGATAACTAGGGTTTGGATAGTATTTGGGTTGTTAGCGGAGTCAGGGATAAAGGGATGTAACATAATTTTAATTCCATACTCAAGGAAATGTCAGAAATAGAGGTTGGCATGGTTTGACGACCTATATAAATATTCTACTGTTGTAAAAAAAAATCTAAGGAGATAGGCCAACATTAACTCAAATATTGGTCAAAATTTCTTTGATGATTAATTTCTTCTAATATATATTGGCCTTTGTTATGGTGTTACACCTTGGTCTTATTTGTTTTTTTCATAAATTTATCTTTATTGATGTGCTACTAGTTTTTCAGATCACGCAGTGATAAAGATCATGTCATGTGAAATCTTTCAGATCACGAAGTAATCTTTTTTCTTATTTTGCACAACAAGTGCCCTTGAATATATACACAAGTCCTAGCTTAATTTAGGTAACTAAAATATTTCCTATTTACAGCAATTTCCTAAAGTAAATATCCATGATATCTTCTTGTATCCTATTTTATGATTAGGAAATAATTTCTCCTAAATCACTGTTCTGATTTTCATCACCTTTGTTATGGTGTTACAACTTGGTCTTATTTGTTTTTGTTCATAAATTTATCTTTATTGATATGATACTAGTTTTTCAGATCACGCAGTGATAAAGATCATGTCATGTGAAACCTTTCATGTGGCTTTGTGTTTCTGAATTTATTGTGTGCTTTTATGATAGTTGTTCATGGGTCTTGTTTATTCCAGGCTACCAGGATAATCAAGGAAGTCTACTCTGTACTCCCTGTTTATGACAAAATTATCCCAGCTCTTCTTGCAGATGGTGTATGGAACCTTCCTAAAACATGTAGCTTTACACCAGGTGTCCCTGTGAGCCCTATGCTAGCAAAGGCAACTAGAGAAGTTTCAGAGGTCATAGATAAGTTCACGGATATGAAATTTACTTGTGAGTACAAGTATGATGGTGAACGTGCCCAGGTGATGTACTAGTTATGCTAGATCAGGTTTCTTCTGTATAATGGATGTATGTTCATTTGATAATTCCAATCAATTGTGATGCAGATACATTTCATGGATGATGGTTTGGTTGAGATATACAGTCGAAATGCTGAGAGAAATACTGGAAAGTTTCCTGATGTTGTTGCTACAATCTCGAGGTTGTCTTCATATGCTGTTAGGAATTGTGTTTTATTTGTGATATTTGCATGACATTTGTTCAAGTTCTCTTAAAAATCATTGATAATTACCTTGTAACTTTTTGTCCCAATGTTACAAGTCATGTGCATAAATGTTCTCAAATAGTTCACACCCCCAGCTTCTTGCTTTCACAGGAAGTTAGTTTTTTCTTTCATCTTTCCTTTTAGGAGGGATAGGATGATTCCTCTTTATTACATTACCTAGGGACATATGTTTGTAATTTTAGACCTTATTCTATTGCTCTTTGTTGAGGCATAACATATGTGGGTTTACTGCTATAATTGCAATCCCCTATACAAGTAATTTTGAAGGCTTTCTTTAATCTTTTTTTTTTCCTTTAGCCACTACTTCCAAGTTTGTTTCTTCTTAACCGTCTGAATGGTTCTTTTAGATATGCCTGGGAGCTTGTGTGTTATTTTAGTATAGTAAACTGTTTACTTGGTAGTTCCTGACACCAAAACTCAAATCAGATTAAAGAAGTCATCTGTCAAATCATTTATCTTGGATTGCGAGCTAGTTGCATATGATCGAGAAAAAGAGAAAATCTTGCCCTTTCAGGTATTAGTCACAATAAAACCTCATTTTTTGCAAATTCCGTCTGACTCTCTGAAGTCTTTTTGAATCATTACTGATACTTTTCAATGAAGTAAATGCGCCAACTCCCATAGTGCCATATTGCAAAACAGGTTCTGAAACTCTGGTCGGTGTTTCTTGGAATAACCTTGACCAACCTATGATACTCTGCTTGATACCTTATTTCTTACCCAAGAAATATGTCCAAATACATTGCGTGATACCTCATATTCCTCGCTCTCTCTCTTTATCTCTCTATTTCCTGTTTCTCCTTAAAGATTGTAACATTTTCACTGGCGCTTCACCAAATTGGACACTTAGTTTTCCTCATTCCTTGTACATCCTTTTAGCCTACTCTAACACTTTTCGCTCAAGCTCTTTTGACCTAAGATAACTTTTTTTTTAATTACGGCAGGTCCTTAGTACTCGGGCCCGCAAAAATGTAGTCCTGACTGACATTAAGGTTGATGTCTGCATATATGCCTTTGATATGTTATATCTCAATGGTCAACCATTGATTCAAGAACAACTTGAAGTTCGGCGAGAGGTACATTTTTCATTGTTACAAGTTCATTTTCAAGCATGCAGCCAATGCTTCTATATGTTGGTGTAAGTTGTTGGTAGCAAGTCTCATCATTTTTGTGATCTGATTTATATTTGAGTGGAGAAATTGTGACATTATTTGGTAAGCCCACTGGTAATCATAAAGGCTTGGAAAGTGTTGAAACGTATTTGAAATGTGCTATTTGCTAATAATTGCTTCATATTTCTGTCCGACTTCCTATTTGCTTCATTATGTTTTTAAGAGCTTTTGATGCTGCTATTGCTCTTTATTTGTAGAGTTTACTGGTAAAATTTACCTATGCTGATGTCATTAACTTGAAGAATCCAGCCTCTTGCTCTCACAAAATATTTAGAGCTGTATGGTGACAAGCGCATGTAAAATTTGGCTATTTTTCTTCACATGGATGTTCCCAATAAGCTTACTTTGAATATACCTTTTTAACGAATTTATATTCCAATGCCTAAGTGTTAATACAAGATGTAATTCTGTGACACATAACTCAGTATAGTTCCTATCTGATTAAAAAACTGAAGTTAAAAGAACTTCAAAGCTGAAATGGTGTTAAATGTTCTTAAGTACCAATGGCATTATATTACCCATACAGCAGTAAGAAATGGTCTTTGCTCTTGAGTGAATAGTTGTTCCTTGAATCAGGAGCTATTTCCATGGGTGGTAATAAAGTTATGAGATCTAATCCTTTATCTTGGGGTGTTTATGGAAAGATAAGGTAACAAAAGCAGAATTTAATTACTGTGAATCGATGTTAATTTAGATACCTTATCTTTTCATAAACACCCCAAGATACATAACTTTATTGGTTACACTATCTAAATGATAAGAGCCTTACTCTGGCTCTTATACACTCAGAGTTGTATGGTTGTAAATGCTTGTGTAACTAGCTAAATGATAAGAGCCAATCACCCAGACACACTTTAGAGCTGTTTGGCTGTAAATGCTTGTACTAGTTGTTGGTTATTTGATTAATGGAAAAGCCTTGGTGTGATTGATATAACACTGACAAGTTGATCTTGTTAGCATCGAAGATTGAACCACCAAAGTTTGATTGTGTGTCTGTATTTAGTTCCACGTTGATTGAAAGTCTAGTTTTCTTATTATGAATTATATTTGATCTCTGAAGAACTAATGGAAATGATGATCTGGTAATTTCAGTCTAGATTGAACATAAATCCAAACTAGGGTATGCTTACCAATTCTTTCTTTTGCAGCGTCTTTATGACTCATTTGAACAAGAACCTGGATATTTTCAGTTTGCAACAACAATAACATCAAATGACGTTGAGGAAATACAAAACTTCCTTGATGCTGCAGTTGATGCAAGGTAATCATCTCATGATTTTGATTGCTTTTGTCAGAATTTGAGATTTGAGAAAATATTTCTACATTACTTGCTTACAATTGTACGAAACAGCCAATTATGTATATGTTACCCTAATAACTAAAAAGGAAATAAAAATAATTAGATCCCATGATCATGCCTAACTAAATATGATAATCTAAATAGGAAAATCCTAAAATAATCAAGTTTTCCCTCGAGATTTCCTTTTTAAAAAATTTTTAATTATTTTTTAATTAGTCTCAAACTTGGAATGTGAAACTCCTTTTTTTTCTAGTTTCCTTTAGCAAGTTTTCTCTTTTACCCTTAATATTTTAGTTTCAAGACTTCACAGCCTTTTAGTTGATTAGGATTAATGAATAAGACGCTCAAAATAGTAAAATGAAGATGAAATAAAAAAGCAGAAAGCTTGATTGAGTAGTAGTTGATTGTTAGTGGACGCCATGAGTAAATGAAAGGTGACTAGATGACTTGAAGTCTTCAGTGGTTTTGGGAGCAATATCAGTGAAAAGCTCCCAAAGAATATTCCACTAAGTGTATAACTGAATTATGGACTTGATATTAATGAATAACGAACTTAATTTTCGAGTGTCACCTCGAAAAGATCCATTTTCTGGATTTTTTTGTTTAACGAGCTTTGAAAGGGATGATTGTTACTTGATTTCCAATACCATTAACTTGGATAGTGAGATTGGTAGATAGAAGTTTGTTAAAACTTGTTAAATTTGTGTCTGGTATAGCAAGCTAATTTTGCAATTAAAACATGGTATTCTAGGCGTTCTGGGGCTGCCTGTTAATAGCAACAAGAGTCAGTAAGGACTCACTTGTGTTTTAGAAATGATGTGATCCCTTTGTTTAGTTTAGTTTTTTTTTTTTTCATGAGGCTGTTTAGTTATTTGGTAATAACTTGTATGTTAGATGAAACCAGTTTTGTTTTCAAATCTTATTCTTTATATGTCTTCTATGCTAGAAATTACTACTGTTAGAATGTGTGTGAAGTGCCCCATAACTACACCTTGAAATCTTGTAGGTCTTGATGGAAAGCTCTTCTTATTTTGCAGTTGTGAGGGATTAATTATCAAAACCTTAGATAGAGATGCCACCTATGAGCCTTCTAAGCGATCAAATAACTGGTTAAAATTAAAGAAAGACTACATGCAAAGGTAAGGCAAAACATATTGGCAATATATTACATAAAGTTAGTTTACAAATTTTGGTCTGCGCTCTGCAGCCTTGGTGACTCACTGGATCTGGTACCTATTGCTGCTTTTCATGGTCGTGGGAAACGCACAGGTATATGATTGTTGGTGATTAAAACTATTACACTTGTATGTTGTATTTCGGTCCAAAGTTCTGCATGATTTTTTCCCTTTGGAGGCAACAGAGTTGTGATCAGTGGAGGGAAGAGAGTGAATTTCATGGCTAGCAACTACTGATTTGTTATGTGGAGCTATTTTTCTGTAGGTTTCTATGGTGCTTTTCTTCTTGCATGTTATGACAGCAAGAACGAAGAATATCAAAGCATATGTAAAGTAGGTGCGTGAGAATTGACCTTTCTATAGTCTCAAGGGCATGTAAATTGTTTTGAACAAGTAGTATTATTTATTCGTCTCGATTGTTCTCTGGTATAAAGGCACTGGATTCACTGAAGCAATGCTCAAAGAGCGATCCGATAGTCTTCGTCCTAAAGTGATTCCAGCACCAAAGGTCTGTGCTGAACTTTCACTGGATTTCTTATTTTTGACTTTAATATACCAACATTCTAGCTGTTTCCAGCCATACTACAGGTGTGGAGAAACAATTGAACCAGATGTGTGGTTTGAGCCTAGTGAGGTAATATCTGTTTCCTTTTATTTTTTTTCTGGATACACATTTAGTTTCACCTCTGTTCTGGTGATTCATTTCTGGTTTAATTAGACTGAATTTGTTTTGGTGGTTTATGAGATCTTATGTCTTGCTGATGATTCTTGATAAAGTTCTCTTTTTTAATTTCACATTACTGACTTGTTTATAACTCAATAAACCTTCATTTTCCTTGTAAAAACTTATATCTTTATAATCACAATCAAATGTTTTTCTTTCCTTCTATTTTAAAATTTCAGTAACTTCTGTTTTATGAGACCAGGTTATGATTTTATTGCACTATAATTCCTCTTTGAACTCTTTATAGTGGACGGCTTGACTGGATGGTTTTGAAGTAAGCTGCCATCAGTAATGATTAGTTATTTCCCATTAATCATAAACATGTATTTAGAATTTCAGTTTCTCATTACTTCATTTATAGGCGGTGTGAAATTTATAATTTTCATCTTTTAAATTGTCTTTTCGTAGACTTCAATGAGGAATTTAAATAATGGCAGATTTCTAATCCTAGAACAGGTCAGAAATTGAATAAAACAAAAGCGGGGAATGATTGTTATGTGTTAAAGTTAATTAAATTAATTTTTATACTCAGTAATTGAAATCTAGAATATTCATAGTATCACTAATGTAATTTAAAATATTCTTGGTATCTAACTTCTTACATTTGTTATAATATTTCTAGATTTATTGCAGCCATCCTTTGGTTTGCAAGAGTTAGTAGGGGTGGCCCGATCGGGCTCAAATCAAACAGCCCAAAGCCCACTTTTTTTGTTCAAATTTGACAAACTGGCGTCAATCGGTGGCTTGAATCCATTTGGGCTAGGCTAGGTTGACCCTCTTGAACCCAAGCCTAACCAAAAGCCTGATCAGACTTCAGGCTGTGCAGACACATGCTGAAATGCCAACCCTTAAAATTAATTATATATTTTTAATATGATGATATTATATTCATATCATTGAAAGATAGTCACCATCTTTTTCTATAAATAAAAACCTTGAGGACTATGTGATACAAATAAAGATTAATAAGAAAAGATGTCATTCTGGTTTTTGTATCAATGTGTTTAGGTCGTTGCGTAAATCTTGTGTTCACCTTTCTTTCCTACACTCTCTTTTATCTCATAATTTGACATGACAGAAGTCCTATGAATCACCTCGTGTGTGTCCCAGTATGATTCTATGTGTGAATTTATCATTGTGTTAAAGAATTCAGTAGCTAAACCTGTTGTTAATTTGTTATCAATAAGCTCTCCCAAGTTTTACCTCAGGATCGACTTCACTGATGATGACTTGAGCAAGTTTCTCTTTAAAAAACTCTTCCAAGGCTGAATAGTGATATAATGAAAATTCTAACCCTAGATGAATTAAAAAAAGGAACCATAGGAGTTAAGACAATTATTACAAGTTAAAGAATTAATTGTAAAGGTTTTAAGATAAGAAATAGTGTTACTATGTATGTATGTTATTTTTCATCATGCATTATCTAATACACAAGATCAATAAATAAAAGATGCCGTCTTTATGGTCTTTGGGTCTGTGGATTTAGGTCATAAAGTAGATGTAATATATATTTTTCTCTGCTGCAGTTTTTCTTCTATTTCATATGTGAAAGGAACTATGCACAAATCAAGTGGTCCAAACATTGAGAACAGGGAAGAACTGGAATAGGAAAAGATAAGACTATTATACCATTTTAGTTGAAACACAGATTTCATTTAAATATCATAAAGATAGTGAGATTCATTTTCATCATTTTGAATATTTTCTTCCATCGATGTTTTGGCATCTTAAGTTCAACATGGCTACCTCGTTGAGTCAATAGCATACAGTAATGAAGTGTTGAACGAAGAAGAGGAGAGATACGCGACTACATCTGCATTAGGCATATTAGCGTGTAAGTGGATATATGTAGGTTCGATTTTTAGGCACTCAACACAGGCTGGTGGGTATGTTACAAACCTCTTTTGTTCCAAATGGTTGCGTATCCATGTGTTTCCTTTTCTTATCTAGTGGACCCATTGCACCTTTGGACTAGACAACAGGGTGACTTGTTTTTAAAAGACTCACCTTATCGTCATTATGCATAACTTATACTTGTTAATCATATAGGATTCAATCTCGGGGATATGAAACCCTTAGCTGGTAGAATGACGTCGATCAAGGACATTGCTAAGAGGCTCTATTACATCAATTTTATTGTATAATGGGATGTTGATTTTTCCAAGCATATCATTTATTCGAGTTATTATTTTCTGATGATCAAACAGGTATGGGAGGTGAAGGCTGCTGACTTGACTATCAGTCCAGTTCATCGTGCTGCAATTGGTGATGTTGATGCTGACAAGGTTTATCTCTGTTCATTGTTAACTAAGTTTCATTCTTCATTAAAGAAAGATTAGAAACCAGTTAGTCACATTTTTCTGACATAAGATATGTTCTACAACTAGGTATCACAGTATTATGCTTTTCTGCTTTTACCACTGTTTAGTGAGGCATTCCGTGAATGAATACACACCAAGTCTATGTCAATATCTATGTGCGATGGTGTTTTAAAGTTCCTGTTGGCTTCTGCATCTTAAAAATAGTGGTGATCTTGCTTAGGGTAAAAGTTTATACTTCTAGATTCTGTAGTAAAGACCATAGATTTTATTCAGCCGCATATCTGTGAGCTATTTACAATATTCTCAATTTGTGATTTTTATATTCTTGTTGATTGAGCAATTTTGAAATAAACCTGGGAATCTCTTCAGTTGCATCTTCTTATTTTACTGTTCTTGCGTCAGGGTATTTCTCTCCGGTTTCCACGTCTAGTTAAAGTCCGAGAAGATAAGAATCCAGAGCAAGCTACTACCTCTGATCAGGTAATGGATGGTCTTGCTTTATAAAAGCGACCATTATCTTGCTTTCTTAGTGCCTTCTATCTCTTATTTTCAGGTTGCTGACATGTACAGAGCTCAAAAACATAATCACCCGAACAATCAAAATGTTGAGGAAGACAATGAAGAATTCTAACTATAAGATAGAACATTCATTAATGGAGTATCAGATATGGTAGTCAATGTCAATTGTTTTAATATATCAGAGACAGAACCAGCAACCAAGACCCTGCGTTGCATTGGTTTGAACTACAAATGTCTCCCATGTCTTCTTTACATATCCCCCATAGAGAAGAAAACTAAAACCCAATATAATAGAAAGTGCTTCCGTCGTATCAAATGTGGCAGCCACAACATAGGTAGAAGAAACAGAGACTGGTCACCAAGACAATGGCCTCAAGAGCAGAAACAATCTTGAACATCAAACCATCAATCAACCAAAGCTGCAACGCGTGCCTCTTCCACTTAAACGCAGACCTCCAAAAACTCCATCGCCATCCCCATGCCTCCTTCAGATTCAACTTCCTGAACATCCACAACCTCCGCCGCCTCCCACCACCTTTTGCAACCTCATCGCCCATTCTATTCTCTCACTACACCAACAACCCTCTCTTATTTCTCTGTCTTCCTCAGACAGAGATGTGGGTCGTTATCTGTTTCCTTGGAGAGCAAGAGAAGAGGGAGGAATATAAGGCGCATGCGAGGGTAATATTGTAATTGTGGGTAAATGAAAACTGTAAACGCGTCTTACAAATATTCTGTGCTTTTTGACAAAGTAAAGTGCTCCAGACGGGAGAGTAGTATTAGACCATTAGTAGACTAAGGAGCTTCGAAAATAATTTTTAAAAAAATATTTAAAAAAACTTATGAGATTAGAAAAAAAAACCCAGAATCTTCTAAATACTATACACAATAAAACACCTATTTTTTAAAAAATTGTCATAATTTAAAATTTTTCATTTTTAGTAAATACATATAAATAAAATTTAGGAGTAACGTTGTGTACTTCGTAACCTTTCAGACTTCGAATATCAATAAGAATTGTTATACATAAGAAAAAATTAGCAAATGTTAACTTCAAAGTGGAAATAAGGTTTCACAGACAACTAATGTTTCTAAAACCGGAAGAGAAGCTAAACCGATAAAACAAGAGATTTAATATTAAAAAAGTTTAACTGGTATTAAACTACTATAAAATTGATTGAAGATTGAATAAAATTGAAGATTTAAAAATGATTAAAAAATATTGTTTTTACTTAATGAAAAATTTAAAGTTTAATTGAAAATTTTATATGTCAGGTTAGTACGGACACGAGTTTCCTCTTCCCCTGATGTGGGTTAAGATGAGAGGATCCCGGATGGCCTTCCTGATGTGCCTCTTGCGAGGACCCGGAGGGATAGTAATTCGAGTATGGGCAATCCCCATCCCCCTCACTATTATATATACGGAACTTTTTATAGGCCACACGAAAAAGAAATCGACTTTACTCTTGACACAGGCACAAGAAAAAGAGCACTATCAATTGAAGAACGAATCGAAGGTTTTGTAAATAAAAATTAATTAGTTTATTTTTGTTTATAAAAACTAATTAGTTTACAAAAATTGATCGATTAATTAATAAATTTATTGATTTTTAACAATAAAAATATTAAATTAAATAAAACCAAAAACTAACAACTAGGGCAATTCAAGATTTTTAATGTTAAATCGTTCGAAACGGATTAGTCTTTAAAACTTAAGTTTACCATCTTAAATATTACCTAAAAGAAGAAGAAAAAACACATTGAAACGAAGTTACATACAAAACTTAATTTAAACTACAGAATCTACTCTCGTCGAATGTTTGTGGTTGGCAGTCACTTTGGCCATGATATGTGCATCCATATACGAGGTGGGCAAAGGGCAGGATCTATTCTTCTCTTTAGTTTTACAGCAAAAAAGAAAAGAGCAAAAGTCAAAAGCAGATGCTTTTTACATTTTAAAATCATCACAAACTCTAACAAAGTAAACATTATTCCGAATTGGCGAAAGGGAAACCTTATTTTCAAGGCAAAAAACTTTATTTCCAAGGCAATTTCCACTATTCTCTCACCTAATTGCCTTGGAAATAAGGTCTCCCTTGGCGAAATTATGTAATTGCTTTTTGGGTTCATACGTTCTCAATTGTTCAATTCATACTTATATCTACTAATGGCGGTCCATTTTGTCAAACTGATTGATCAATGTACTTGTGCATATCCTTAAATTGTAGAGTTCTTTTAACCAGTTTGGTCGTCATACTTTCTGTATGTCTTTCGGAATCATTCGTTAGTATATACCTAATAGGCTATATTTGGGAGGACGACTAATAATAAAATGAAATAAAATATAATATTATTCTATCGTTTGAGAGAGATATTTATAATGGAATAGGATGGAAGAGAGAGTTTCACATTACATTCTATTTCATCCTAAACAGTAAAAATAAGTTACCTCCGATTTGAGAGGTTTAGGATAAAATGTAAAATTATAAATATATACTATCTAATATACCCTCAATATTTTCTGTAATAACAGTTATACCCTCAACCTTAATAATAAAGATGTAACACCACAATAATTCAGGGTAACCCTTATATCATTCGTCCACTTATTAAATTATAACTATTTGAGTACTATTGGATGAATAGTGAATTACCTAAAAATACACTTATGAATTCTTAGAGCAAACAAATACCCAGAAGTTCCAGACAACTTCCAAAAATTCCGTCATAAAATAATGACTTCCAAATAATTGTTCAAAAAATACTACATACGTCACCAACAATTTCTAAAAATCATTGAAGCATCCAAAAATTACTAAAAATATATTTTACAGTCCGAATCAATCCGAAGTTTCATTACACCAATGTACCCGAAAAATGCCATATATGCATGCCAAAATCTAACCCCTAATTTGGGGCGTTACAAAGCAGTAAGGCAATACAACTATTAACATATGCGTTGTTCTATCATGGATAGAATAGTCATTCGTTATTATTATACATACATTACATTCTATCCATCTTCCAAATAACATTTCACTATATTACATTATGAACTATTTCATTCCTCCCAAACAACAATTTCTAATGTTACATCTATTTACATTCCATTCCATTATAAATCATTCTATTTCATTGAAAATCTTATGTCCAACTAAACATAACCTAACTTACTTGACCCGAACCTTATTTAATAACTTATTTTTTGTAAGAAAAATTAACTGAAAGTAATTCATCTTATGTTCCTATAAATTTCTTTTCATAAAAATTGAAATTAAAATAACCATTGCTAAAAAGTAGCCTTAATGTTGTTATTGTTTTAGACATATTATGCTAGCTAAATTTTCAACTAAAGTGGCTCTTGATATATAGATATTGCTCCTATTCTATTAAAGGTGCACAAAATCATTGTAATGTTTTTATAAGCATGCTCACAAAGCATTTATTAGCGCCACTAATTAGAATAAGATCATCTGCAAAAGATAAATGGTTGAGCTTGATCACCTTCTTGCGTTTGTAGTAAAATTTGAAATCATTCACATTCCTGATGTTTCTCTTAAGTAATCTTGATAAAACCTTAATGCAAATTGTAAATAGATAAGAGAAAGTGGTCTCCTTGCTTAAATCTCCTGGTTCTTTTAAATGTTTG
The DNA here is from genome assembly GCA_027563865.1 of Erythroxylum pelleterianum. Lineage (NCBI taxonomy): Eukaryota > Viridiplantae > Streptophyta > Magnoliopsida > Malpighiales > Erythroxylaceae > Erythroxylum > Erythroxylum pelleterianum. The sequence continues at coordinate 31,712,575 of JAOQMR010000002.1, forward strand.
AGTAGTTTCTTCATTAACCAAGATAATTAAAGAAGTGATTGTTATGTAATTCTCAATCTAGTTGATAAACTGATGAGGATGTTCAAGAGTATCCATTGCATCTAGTATAAAGCTCCAACTAATTGTGTTAAAAGCTTTATGAATCTCTATTTTCATAGTACATCTACTTCCAACTTTGTTTTTATGATAATATTTTATCAGTTCCTTTGATAATAAAATTATTTTCTTATATGTTCATCCCCTGAATGAAAATTCTCCAACTTGGATTGATGATGAAGCTGAGAATGCTTTGCAATCTAGTTACAACAGATAAAAGCAAGATAGAGGCATACAATCTTGTAAGTTAATAATAGAATTAGGCTTCTTAAGATGATATATGTCATCTTATATTTCTTTAGTTTGTGTTGTATTTTACTAGACGAGAATAATGTTAATCATATTCAGAAAGGTTCAACATACAAACCTCGTGTGTGAGCTATATTTCTATTAAGTGTTGTTGTTGTTGCTGTTGTTGTTGATAATAATAAATTATTACCGAATTTACTTATTTTGTATGGACATTTAAACTTGGTTTTCAAAATTAGAAATGACAAAAAAAAACTCTTTCTACCACAAGAATTGTTAATTTATGTGTAGGGTACCACTTGGGATTTTACTTACTAATTATAACCAATATAGATACAGAGCCCATCGAGCTTTATTGGAACGACTACTATTTTGCCATCCTTGGAGTTACAAGAGATGGTACCATTACAGTGCTGGAATTAGAAACCTATACTCATTCTTCAATTCTCATCAAGACCATTCCTTGACAGGAGCAGCAATGAAGACGACGCCTCCATTTCTGAAACTCTCGTTCTTAGAATCTCCTGTAAAACCTCCAAACTCGTCTTCATCTTTAGAAGCTCTTCAAGGTTCGGTTCATCAATGGGGTTGGCTTTCTCTGCAGGCAGCATTTTCTCGTTCCAGGTCATCATCTTCTGTAGTATTTCACCTTTCTTCTTCTCAACTTCAAGTTCCCTGAGTGTTCCATTCAGTTGTTTGTTGAGCTTGTCCATTCTCAAATTTGCGTCCTTTGGTCTAGCCGCACATCCCTTATTTAGAAACCTTTCAGTGATGGATGTGACACTTGGGTTGCCAAACGAAAAAGGTTTTCCTCCAGGAGAGAACACGATTATGGAAACTTGAACAGCACATAAAGTAGCAAGCTCATTAGCTTTCTTGAAAAGACCTGTTCGTCGCTTTGAGAACGTCACCTGTCGAGAGCTGCTATCTTTCACCATCTTCATCTCAATCTTTCGACGACCCATGATTGTTGTTTGCGAGACACAAATTCTAACAACTAATGTCTCTCTGAACTAACGAGAAATGGAGGCTTAGAGGACCTTCCAATAAAAATAGTAAGTGCGATTCATAACTATCAATTTTCTCTGATTGATCTTCTATGGCAAGTAGGTTTCCAATTCAACTGCTGTATTAAGAAACTTTGGTTGGTTACAAATTCAATACTAATTTAACCGCACGAAATTTTGGAAACTAGATTAATGCTTTAACTAATTCTATACATATCATAGCCATTAACACTTTCTGAATTATATCTTAAATTTCATTTCATTAGAGTAGATGTTACACAAATAACCAATGTTTTAAAATCCGGAACGGAAGTTAAACCGATAAGACAAGAAGTTTAAGATTTAAAAGATTCATCCGACATTAAATCGTCATAAAACTTACTAAATATTAAAAAAATAAAGAATTTAAAATATGATTGAAAGTGATTGTTCTTGTCTAACGAAGAATTTGAAGTTTACTGTTATAAAACTGGTTAAATATTAAACAAAATTAAAGAATTTAAATATGATTGAAAGGCTAGGGATTGTTCTTATTTATCGAAAAATTTGAAGTTTAATTGAAAAAGAGAGATTATTAAATAAAAATTAATTGATTTATTTTAGTTTATAAGAACATATTAATTTACAAAAATTTATCCAATTAGTTAATAAATTGATCGGCTTTTAACAACAATAATTATTAAAGTAAATCGAATTGAAAAGTTGAAAAACAAACAGAAAAATTGGATAGTTCAAAGTTTTTAAGATTGAACTGATCAAACCAGTTAAATTTTTTAATCATTGTAAATAACTGCGTAGTGTCAAAAACTATTTATAGAGAATAGATAAAATTTTAAATTAGTCTTAAAATTACTTTTTTGTAATCATAAGATTACAAGTTCAACTCAAGGAATATCTTTTTTGGGAAAAATACAAAAAGAAGGTTGTGTACATTATGATGCTCCCCGAACCTCCACAAAGCGGAGAGCCTTGTGAATTGTCTAACCTAATTTTTTTTGGGATAAAATTTTAAACTTTCATTCATCAAATTTTATTTTTTGATATGGTCTTTATAATTTTTAAAAATATATGTATAATGTGAAAAAGAGTAATAAAATTCCAATTAAAAATTATAACTAAGTGAAAGTATAACGAGGTCATATAAAATTAAAAGGGTTAATAAAAAATTCAAAATTTGCAATTATAGTTCGAATTTTAAAAAGTGACGATTAAATACTCAAATTTTTAATTTTTTTCAATTATAGCCCGCGTTATAGTCTCCATTAAGTTTGTTGACATATTTTACCATGTATTCAAGACACCCTAACTAAAAGACGTCGTTTAATACATGTCAAATAAACTTAATATCGTTTAATTAAACTAATAGATGAAGCATAACTAAACAACATAGTAATATGGGAAAGAAATACTATTCAGACAATATTTTCAAAAGAGTTTCAAATGAATCTGCAGTGTGCCAATAACTGATGGTTCTAGAATCGCTAATTTTATATTACAGGAAAAGAAAATACCATTTAGTAACATTTCCAAAACATTTCCAAAGGAGTTACAAATGTATATGCCGGTTTCCAATCATTAATGGTTTTAGATTCGCTAATCTTATATTACATGCAATAGTACCTACGTCATTTAGTTATGCTTCATTTCTTAATTTAATTAAACGACTTAGTTTAGTTAAATTTAATTAGTTAATCTGACGTGTATTCAATGATGTTATTTAGTTAAAGTTTTTGAAACACGTGGCAAATTATATTAATAAAATTAAAAGAAACATTAATATCGGGCTATAATCACAAACATATATTTTTGAAGGCCTTCATCAGGATAATTCACATGTGCTTCAAAATATTAGTAGCTGCATACTATAATTTTCTTTTTGTTTTCATTTGTGTTAGATTTTGATTAAAGATCAGGACCTCTAAACATCATATAGACATAGGTCTGGATGCACCGTTCTCCATTGCCAACCATTATAGATCAATACGCACCATCAGATGTAAAGATCCTAAACAGAAAATGGTTTCCAACAAAGAAAACAGGAAAAGCTAGAAGCCATTGACGCTCAACATCAACAATCGACCAATAAGAACATAAGCTTTTCAGAGCTGTTGTTGTCCTCCGAAATCGGCGTTGGTAGGATTAATGCCCGATGTTTCATTTGCAATGGTGGCAAAGGGGTACGTATAACTATTCATAGGATAAACACCAACATCATTCATAGGAGGAACTGACACCGAAAACGGAGCTCCATAAACCGGCAGCCGCCTCCCGTCAACGACTGTCCTTAGACTGTTCTCAATATCCCCTAAAGCGGCGTGGAGTTGAAACAGCTCTTGAACGCCAAGCTCCTCCATGTCACCACTCCACCAACCTTTTGCTTCTACTCCAGTCACCCTTTGTTTAAGCTCTCTGCTCCTTCTGCTCTCGAACTCCACCTCCTTGACAGCCTCGTTGTAGAGCTGGATCATTTGGTCTATCCTCATTTGGCGGTGTGCGTCGAGGATGTACTGTGTCTGCTCGTCGTTTGGTGTTGAAGGTGGTTCTCGGCCGAGGAAGCGAGTAGCAGCTGCGTCAAGAGAAGGATGGCCATAGGAGTAAAGCTTACCTGAAGGTGAATACAAGCCAACTGCGACTTGTGAGCCAGTGAGAGTGACCAAGTCGCAGGCCTTCTTAAAAATTCCATTTCGACGTTTGGAGAAAGAAACAAGCCTGTTATTCTCGTCCTCTATTCTTTTCATTTCGATCTTCTGCTTGCCTTTTGTGACTCTCTGGCTTGCCATTGCCATTGCCAACCAAACAAACTTTCTATGATAATTAAGAAAAGGAATATGACTCATTTGGTTTTACTTTAAAAGACTTTATTTATAGGATGTGGCAACCCTAATGAAATTGTAAAATGGGTTAAGTATTAGAAAATCAAATTCATGTTTATCCGAAAGATTTTGGAAAAGGGTTTTCAGATTTACTCTGTATTTATGATGAAAGAGGAAATGCATTAATAATCATAAGTTATTGATAATTTGGAATGGTTTCACAAATAATATCTGACTCAAGCAAAGTTATAAGACAACTAAGATTTTTCTTTTATGGTTAGAATCATGGTAAAGTTCATTAATTGTGTTGTCACATTTGTGTGGATCCTATATAAATATGTGGAAGAGATTTAATGAAACAGTGTAGAAACTAATTAACGAATAGAGGATATGTTCCCGTCGATTGCATGTTTAGGACATATTATGTCTGGATTACTTGTTTGTTATCTGTCATTTGTTTCTATTTTATTGACCCTTATGCTCTTTTATTGAGTGAATTCATATTTTATACTTAAGAAATGATAAATCATTCCATTCTATTTCATTAAAAATTTTACGTCCAATCAAACGTAACTTAAGTTGTTTATGTGAAATGTCTCGCCAGAAAGCATTTATCAACGAGGGTAAAAATCTTACTACAAGAGAATTTGTAAATAGGCAACAGAAAAAATCTTACTAAACTTCCAAAAATGATTTCCGAAAGAAATGCATTAATAATCGTAACTTATTGGTAATTATTTGTCATCTCTTTCTATTTCATTAACCCTTATACTCTTTTATTCGAGTACATGGTTCATTTTGTTTCATTTTGAGACCTATTTATGCAGAACGAAACAACAAAGAACAACATCCATTAAAAATTTGACTGACACACTAATTTGGAAAGGTATAATTATCGGAAATAAATCCTAAATAAAATTATAAAGAATCAATATTAACTTTTGTTCTTTTCTATGTCTTGCATTGTGAGAATGGTCTAATTTGGGCCAATTCCAAAATTCAATTTTATAAATTCTTCTATTGTTAAGTTTACAATCAACCTATTCACAAACACAAGCATATACTAAAAACAGAAAAATGAATTACCTTAAATGTTTGGCACCTACCAAAAGGCTATAAAAAAATGTAACCATATATAGAATAAATAAAAGTGTAACTACTCATAATTAGATATTATTATACTAATTAATTCGGTTCTTTATTAAGA
>JAOQMR010000002.1:31737827-31762679 GCA_027563865.1 Erythroxylum pelleterianum
GGGGTCGGCACTCGGGCCCAACGGTCTCCGTTCGTGATTATGTTCTGAATAGTTGGGCTCCGGAACGGGGTCCAACAGGAACGCATAGACCGACCGATTCCAGACATTGCCGGAACGTCAAGGCAATAAGCAGTAAGGACGATTGAGGTAAGTAATTCCGACAGTAAAGTTTGTAAGTAATAACACACTCCAGATAAATAAATGCAGTAAGTAATAATTTCAGTAAGTAATATAAGAGACCCGGGACGGTCTCACTTTGATTTGTTATGTACTGAATTGTGTACTGTTCCGGACAATAAATGTCCGAGTGCTCACGTGTGCTGTATTGATTGTGTACTGTTTTGGTTGGCATCCACATATCCTCCCAGGGGGTATTTGGGTGTTACACAATTACACATATAAGCCCACATGTTTGATTAAAAATCCTTACAGTACCAACTCATTTAAAGTTTAAGACTATGTATAATATAATTTACATTTTTTAGTAATTGAATTGAAATAAAATTTTAATTTTAGTTAAAATTTAATTAGAATTTTAATTAAATACTAATTAATTTCAATTATGATCCAACATCTTATATTGATAAGGACCAATAGTTAACAACTAAAGACCAATATAATTAATTATCAAACTTTTCGGTCAATTTTACTTTGATTGAAATACTTTATTATTTCTTTAACTTGTACTTTCTATGTGATCTGTTAAGTTTCTAAATATGTTGACAATTGATATAAGTTATAATCTAAATCATATTTATGATTTGATAAATAAAACTCTTTAAATTTATAATTAAATATTTATATTCATAAGTTAATATTGATATCTATCAATACATTATAACGGCTCAAATATTAAATATATTAAGGTAATTTTGACTGATATTTTCATTTGTGATTTTTATGAATCACTCAATTCTTAATTTCAGTACATACAATTGGAGAGATTTTTTAAATAAAAAAATAATTAAGAAGCTTTTTTCTTAAGTAAACTTTTATTAGTTTTGACAATAGAAATGTTGGATTGGAAGTAAAACTTTTCTTGGTTTAGACAATAGAAATGTTGGATTGGAAGTGGATGAGACTAACAATGTCAAAGGTAGCTGTTCAACCGTACTCCACCATGTAACAGGTTGTTGAACCAACTTCCTTTCCCGTCCTATAGGACCAATCTAAGGTTGTCGGACCAACTTCCTTTCCCGCGTATAGGACCAATCTTCTTTCATATACCATCGTTATATCGCCTAATGAAGGTTTAGTTTTTTAATTATATTCCATAAAAAATTATAATCTCCTAATCAGGAATAGTTTGATTAACAATAATAACAAAACTAAGTAAAAATCTTACTAAGACACAGAATTTGAGAGTATGTAATAATATATAACCTTATCCTTAATTAATAAAAATGTCGTCTTTTAAAATAATAAAATTCAAAATTATAGTCAATTAAAAATAAAATTCCTTACCGAACATATGGTTGCTAGGATAACCAATCTGAGAGATATAATGAATAAAAAATTCAACTGGTTTTGTCGGTTTAATCGATAAATTTTAAACTGTTCAATTTTTTTATTAGATTTGCAACTTTTTAATTCAATATACTTTAATAACTCATGTTTTTAAAAATTGATGAATTTATTATTTAATTAATTATTTTTGTAAATTAATAACTAATAATTTATTGTAAATCAAAATAAATTAACTAATTTTTATTTAATAATTACTTTTTAAATTAAACTTCGAATTTTTTATAGAAATGAACAATCACTTTGAATTAGATTTACTATTTAAACTTTTTAAATCTTAAATTTTTTATTTTATCGATTTAACTTTTGGTTCAATTTTTAAAACACTGATAAAATGTATTAATTATTCTTTGTATATTATAGTACTCAAATCTTGGAGTGAAATGTATTAATTATTTTACACCAAATTCTCTGTGTCTTATAGTGTTTCAACTATATTCTAGTCAATTTTATCTACATATTTGTGCGAGTCATACATAAATATATGGATAAGATTTAATAAAAAAGTAAATGATCTAATCCTAAGACAATTAGTGTAAATTATACTCAAATTGTGACTTGAATTGGACAATGGATGAATAATCTTGAACACATAACACACGAAAACAAGAATAGAAGAATTGATTCCGACTTGAACTACCCTCAAATCATAAAAGGTTTTTTTAATATATAATTTTACGTTACGCGTAGGTAGTAGCTACCGTGTGAACAGTGTCTACAACCCACGTCACTTCACTTAACTTAGGCCTGTTTCAGTAACTTCCGACTTGTCCGACTCTCTTTTCTTTTTCAACTTCACACTAGTTGTGCTGCTGTGCACTGCTTGCATTGTTGTATAAAAGAGACGCGCGTTTGACATTCAGTGTCATCGGTCTCATCGCCAAATTCTCTCGCTCTCATCTACAACCATGCAAGCCCTCCAAAACCCATATCTCCGACCCTCTCCTCTTGCTCCTCTCCGGGGGAAACCCAACAGTGGTGCAAAATGCCCACCAAAGAAGCTATCTTTCATCGCTGCCTCGTCCGCAACGACTAACTCGACCGTCTCTGCTCCAAAGCGCGAGAAGGACCCCAAGAAGAGAGTTGTGGTTACTGGGATGGGATTGGTTTCGGTTTTTGGGAATGATGTGGATGTTTATTACGACAAGTTGCTCGCAGGAGAGAGTGGGATTGGACCCATCGACCGCTTCGACGCCTCCAAGTTTCCGACCCGGTTCGGGGGTCAGATCCGGGGGTTTAGTGCGCAGGGTTATATTGATGGGAAGAATGATAGGAGGTTGGATGATTGTTTGAGGTATTGCATTGTTGCTGGTAAAAAGGCTTTGGAGGATGCGGATCTTGGAGGAGATGACTTGTCTAAGGTTTTATTGGATTTCATTTTCTTCCCTCTGGAGTTTATTTTGCTTTGCTTTCTGATTTAGCTGTTTTCTTTTGGTGGGGATCAGTCGTTTGTTGTTGTGGGTTTTGGTTCTCTTGGTCAGCTGATTCAGCACGATTGATTTTTATGATTAGCTTGTTAATAATGTGTTTAGGAATCTGGTTAGCGTACAGAACAAATTCCTTCGTCTATTGTTTGACCTTCCAACGCAAATTTGTGTTGTTTTCCAATTTGATTTAGTAGGACCTTTGTATTGGATAGGATTTGGCTGTCTGTCTTTTCTTTTAGTACGAATCTAGTAGTGATATCTGTTTTAAGTTGATTCGATTAAAGTCATTCAAGAAAGATCGGAATAATTTTGGATAGCTAAAAGGTTCTTGCTTAGCCATTGGCTCAGGAACTGTGAAGGTTAGTTCAAGGCTAAACTGTTCTTGCTTAGTCTTTGCCTCAGGAACCGTGGAAATTATGTAGTAGTTCACTGGATAAAAGATTCTTGCTTAGCCTTTGGCTGAGGATCTGTGGAAGTTATGTAGTAGTTCACAGATTTGGTGAATATCACACTTGTCTCCATTTTGGTGTTACATCCAGTCATTTGAGTTCACTTAGCAAGGAGATTCTGCTGACATTGAATGGTTGTTCTAGGTGATGCATGTAGCATGCTTAGAATTTCAAATGTCTAAATCAGTTGGAACGCAGCTGAACTTTTTTCTCTTCCTTTTTCTTGTATTGTTTTAGTTGGAAATGTCTTTAGCTGATTTACTGTTGAATTTAGCTAATATGTGTATGATTAGGGTTTTAAGTGTTTAGTTGGGTTGCAGCTCATCCTTTTCCTCTTCTTTCTTCTTCTGGTTTAGAAATGTCTTTAGCTGATGTATTGTTGACTTTAGCTAATATATGATCCAAGAACTACTTGAATAATTTTGGGGATGATGGTCAATTATCATCATGCCACTGTTAGAAGATGGGAAGAACTATCATGCGCTGTTTTTGATTTTCATAATGTAATAGTGACATCCTTTCAAAAATGCCCATCCTCTATATGTATCAAGTATTGCTGTAGTTTATAGATAGGGATTCTAGAATGCCTTGGTGTGAGTTTACTTAATTAGATCGACTTATCGTTTTTGGTTTTGGTTACAGCCAGTCACCTGAGCCACCAAATTGTTTATTTTATTTATACTGCAGATTGATAAGGTGCGAGCTGGTGTACTTGTTGGAACTGGGATGGGTGGTCTTACAGTCTTTTCAGATGGTGTTCAGGCTCTAATTGAGAGAGGACACAGGAAAATTACCCCATTCTTCATTCCTTATGCTATAACGAACATGGGTTCTGCATTGCTTGCTATTGAACTTGGCTTTATGGGTCCAAATTACTCAATTTCAACCGCCTGTGCTACATCTAATTATTGCTTTTATGCTGCTGCCAATCACATTCGCCGAGGTGAGGCTGATTTGATGATTGCTGGTGGAACTGAAGCAGCTATTATCCCCATTGGTTTGGGAGGTTTTGTGGCCTGTAGAGCCTTATCTCAGAGAAATGATGATCCACAAGCTGCTTCAAGGCCATGGGACAAAGATCGAGATGGCTTTGTTATGGGTGAGGGTGCAGGCGTGTTGGTAAGCTTGTCAATACTTGTTTGCTTAGTGTTCAAACTTAAAATTAAGTCCTTTACTTTCCCTTTTCTGTTTCACCTTCCTAAGACTCTCCTTTTCTATGTTGACAATGTGTGATACTTGAACGGTAGGAATTAGAAAGACATTTATTGTGTTTCTGGCAGGTTATGGAGAGCTTAGAACATGCAATGAAACGAGGTGCACCCATAATTGCTGAGTACTTGGGAGGGGCTGTTAACTGTGATGCTCATCATATGACTGATCCAAGGGCTGATGGGCTTGGAGTCTCTTCATGCATTGAGAGAAGTCTTGAAGATGCTGGAGTATCACCTGATGAGGTAAATATCTTTCTTCCCTGAAAGGAAATCCTTTTGTTACATGTCCATTTTAGGAGGCATTGGTTCTTTTGAGTTCCTAATCGGAGTGCCTGTGCAGCTGCTTACACTTCTTTGTTTCAGTGTACTCAATAACTGAGATTTTCTAGAGCATTAATTAACTTGTGCAACTTCTTTTCAGGTTAACTACATAAATGCACATGCAACTTCTACTCTTGCTGGTGACCTTGCTGAGATAAATGCAATAAAGAAAGTTTTTAAGAACACTTCGGATATCAAAATCAATGCAACGAAGGTACTCCCTTTGTGGATTATACTTGAGAAAAAAATTTGAGAACAAAGCTGTTCTCAGTCTCGTCTTGCTGATTCTTGTCGTTTCAGTCTATGATAGGGCATTGCCTTGGTGCCGCTGGAGGTCTGGAAGCAATTGCCACTGTGAAGGCTATCACTACAGGATGGCTTCATCCAACCATTAACCAATTTGTAAGTAACTCAGGCCTCATCCAAACATGAACTATGTTTCTTGCATTTCTGTGCTTGACAACTTATTTCCATTACTGCAGAATCCAGAGCCTTCGGTTGAGTTTGACACTGTTGCAAATAAAAAAAAGCAGCATGAGATCAATGTTGGTAAGAACCCCAAAAAAAAAAAAACACTCATAATCACTCTATGACCCAGAAGCTGAAATCTCTGGTTGACTCCTTGTAAATGCTTTCAGGTATTTCGAATTCGTTTGGCTTTGGAGGACACAACTCGGTTGTGGCCTTTGCTCCGTTTAAGCCATAAACATCCAACATACTGCAATTCTTGCTGCAAGCAAGGTCTGGCATCCAGCTCGTCTGCTTAATTTTTCTAATATTTGCTGATTAGTTACTCACTGAGGCTGCTTCAACTTTTAGCTTAAGAGTTTGTTCTCAAGCCCCGCCCCCCCCCCCCCACATTTGTATGAGCTAAGCTCTAGCAAGGTCTGTGTCTTCTCAGTTATTGTATCTTAATTTTCCGTTGTAACTCTTGGAATCTTGTGTTGTTGGCTCATGAATTTTGATAGTTCAGTTTACAGCGTGCTGACAAGGAAGGAATGGGTCCTACTTAATGTTTAGTTAAGTTAATAAACTATTGGTATCGGTTTCAAAACAAATATCATGATTGATATGACGCCCTTAGGTGTAATCGAGTTGGTGGAGTGAGGCGTATGAGGACAAAATGTCTTATGTTCAAATTTTCTTATTTACGATTTCTCGATATAGTTTGTTGCACAGGGTTTGTTTAGTGCGGAGTATCCGGTTGATATGATTTACAGGCTATTATGTCAATCCGAGAACTTACTGGTGTGCATCCAAAAAGGATAGCAGTTGTGGATTTTTTTTCCCAAAAAAAGTTTGATGATATATATTTATATTTTAAAATAAAATAGATTTTATTGTCACATAATTAATATTTAAAATTAATTAAAAAGTTTGTCTAAGACTCATTTTGTATTTAAAAATTAAAAAATAATCATATAATTAAGGTTTGTTTTAAATGTTTTGAAAATTAATTTGAAATTTTCAAATGGGCTCATCAGATCACCTGCGCCAACAATCATGTCCTCGTTTTCACAACTAAGCCCTCCTAGGTGATGTCAAGCCCTTCTCTCGAGCATGGGATCTTCTGTTCCGTTTATCTTCTTCCTATCGTGTAAAATTGGTAGGAACAGATTAAAAGAAACAGAAGATCTGATTAAAATAATTAAGGTGGGGCCCATCAAAAGTTCCCGCCTAGACAGTTATCTGCGTTCCCGCCAAAACTAACCCTTTCTTAGCAGTCCCACTCCCACGCGTCGATGCCTTAGCCGAAAGCAAGCGCGCACACAAACTCTCTCTCTCTCGAATTCTTGGGTCTGCAACAGAGAAGATGGCTAACATCGACGACAGAAACAGTCACAAGCGAGCATTTCTCGACTTCTTGGATCAAAATGTACTCCTTCTTTGTTTATTCATCTGATGGTAGGTTGGTGGATTTGGATTGAGTTGAGTGTTATGATTTTGGATGGATGTATGTGATTTCAGGTTTACAAGGACGAGATTAAGGCCATGATTAACCACAAGCGTCGCCGTCTCATCATCAATATCTCTGATCTCCACTCTTTTCAGGATTTCGCCCCCAGGTTACTCATCCCACCTTTTTCTTTAATGTTTGAGTCTCTTTTTATAAGTTTAGAAGCATAGTTCGTGAAGTTGATTTTCTGCAATGCCTTTTTTTTTAAACTGGAGTTTAGGATTCTGAAGAACCCCAGTGAGTATATACAACCCTTGTGTGATGCCGCTACCGATATTGCTCGTAGCATTGACCCCAAATACATGAAGGAAGAGGAACAAGTTCTTGTGGGTTTCGAGGGACCGTTTGTTTCTCGCCGTGTCACTCCTCGAGAACTTCTCTCTGAATTCATTGGCTCCATGGTTTGCGTTGAGGGCATTGTAACCAAATGTACTTTCATCTTTGTGAATGCTCTTTTTGCCTTCTCTTTGAATCTCTTGAATCTAGAGATTTATTATGTTCTACCACTTTGCTTCCTCATGGTGCTAAACTCAATATGAAAGCTTAGGAAATACGGATGCTTTATTGCACCAACTATTTAATGTGAAAGGTTACTTTTGGCTTAGATTGATCGTTATGATATAGTAGGATTAGATCATGTTAAGTCTCAGATCGACCTTCCAGCTAGAGAATTAATTGAGCGGACAGTATCTTGATAGCTAAGGTGTAAAAATGAGTGTTGCATAATATAACATGACGTGACATATTGACAGCTATTTTGAATTCTTAAAACCTCTTATAGTTGAAAGTGTTACATCACCGTGGCATAACTTGGGTAACTAGCTAGGATGAAACTTGTTTGCTTATAGAACTGCCTAGTTCTTTCCAACCTAGAGCTTTAACTACGTATGGCTATTATTGAATTTAAGGAAGTTATATGATAGTTATTTTCCTCTTTTATATAACATCTTGAACAGATGTAAGGCAACTATAAGTTGGGGATTATATCGTAGTGGATTTTAATAAATACAAGACATCTTTTAGATGAATTAAGAGTTTATCTGGATACTCCTAACCTTGTGGTTGTAAACTTTTAGGTTCTCTTGTGAGGCCAAAGGTTGTCAAAAGTGTTCACTTTTGTCCTACGACTGGAAATTTCACTTCCCGTGAATATCGAGACATCACATCTAATACGGGTTTGCCTACAGGGTCTGTCTATCCTACAAGGGTATTCTCAAGTCCTTGTAATTACTGTTTGCAAACACCCTATCTTAGAATAAGTATGTAACGGAAATTCTTCCACATCAGGATGACAAAGGTAACCTGTTGGTCACAGAGTATGGATTGTGCAAGTATAAGGATCATCAAACTTTGTCAATGCAAGAAATGCCTGAGAATTCTGCTCCTGGACAGCTTCCACGAACAGTTGATGTAATACTTGAGGATGACCTGGTTGATTCATGCAAGCCTGGAGATCGTGTGGCTATTGTTGGGATTTACAAAGCAATATCTGGGAAAAGTAAAGGCAGTGTCAATGGGGTGTTCAGGTAGCTCAACTACTGAGTTGAATACTTCATTGAAACTTTTATGCTTCTCTAACTTCAAAAGTTTTTATGAATGATTTCACATCCAGGACTGTTCTTATAGCTAATAACATTTGTCTACTTAACAAAGAGGCAAATGCACCAATTTACAGTCCACAAGACTTAAAGAACATTAAAATGATAGCTGAAAGAGACGATACTTTTGACCTTGTTGGGAATTCACTTGCACCTTCAATATATGGGCACTCATGGATAAAGAAGGCAGTCATTTTATTGATGCTTGGTGGAGTGGAAAAGAATCTGAAGAATGGTACTCATTTACGAGGGTGAGTAATGTTTCAATTGGTTTCTCTGTGGTTTGGCATGGCACACAAAATAACTGGTTAATATTGGATACTGCATATGCATCTCTGTAAGTAGATGCCTAACTAAAACATATTATACTTTTTCTCCATTTACTAGAACATTCTTTGTTTACCCACTTATATGATCTAAAGTCAAGTCATGCCCATTGTTTTTAGTGACATTAACATGATGATGGTCGGTGATCCATCTGTTGCCAAATCCCAACTGTTAAGGGCAATCATGAACATTGCTCCCCTGGCCATATCAACTACTGGACGTGGTTCTTCTGGTGTAGGACTGACTGCTGCTGTTACTTCTGATCAAGAAACTGGTAAGTAATTTAATTGACTCAGGCATCTTAGCGTTATTAGGCAGAGGCATTTCAAGAATTGCATTTTGGTAGATAAGAAATATACTTTTAATCAGGAGAACGAAGGCTTGAAGCTGGGGCAATGGTTCTTGCTGATAGAGGTGTAGTCTGTATTGATGAATTTGACAAGATGAATGATCAAGATCGTGTTGCTATACATGAGGTCATGGAGCAGCAAACTGTTACAATTGCTAAGGCTGGTATTCATGCATCTTTGAATGCTCGATGCAGTGTTGTCGCTGCTGCAAATCCCATATATGGAACTGTAAGTAGAAGATTTTTCGGCGAGGTTGAATTTCATGCTGGTAGTCATTATTTATTGCCGTTGTTTCAAATCCTCAATTAACTTTTGCCGTTACTGTATATTTGTAGTATGATCGCTCACTGACACCTACCAAAAACATCGGACTTCCAGACTCTTTGCTATCTCGTTTTGATTTGTTGTTCATAGTACTGGATCAAATGGATCCTGATATTGATCGACATATTTCAGAGCATGTCTTACGTATGCACCGTTACCGTTCTGTGATAGATGGAGGTAAATGAATTTTTTTTTTCTTGGAATACATAAGGTGTACTTGAATCATCTCTAAGATGGAGACAAATATTATAGGTGATTCAGCAATTGATGGAAGTTCAAGATATGGAAGAGAAGATGAAGCAGATGCAGACTCATCTGTCTTTGTTAAATACAACCGAATGCTTCATGGGAAGAAAACAGAAAGAGGCCGCAAGCGTGATACTCTCACAATAAAGTTCCTTAAAAAGTACATCCATTATGCAAAACATAGGATTCAACCAGAGCTGACAGATGAGGTCATTATGTTTTTTTTTTTGCAATCTGTTCTTTTTCTTGCCAATATTTATGAGAAGTTTTCTTTTGTGACATACCACCTGAATATAGTGTTCCTGCCAAGCTAATTTTAGCGTTTTATCTGCAGGCATCTGATCATATTGCTGCAGTATATGCCGAGCTCAGAAATGCCAGTTCAACAGCAAAGGTTTGTATTGTAACTATAGTTGTTAGATTAACTGTCGAACTGGTTAGTGTTTTCTTGAGCTTAAACATTTCTTTCTTTTGGTAGACCGGAGGAACACTCCCAATTACTGCCAGAACCTTGGAAACCATAATACGTTTATCTACTGCTCATGCAAAATTGAAATTGAGCAGAAAGGTATTTGATCCATCCTTTTACTCTGTGTTCTTTATATTCCTACATATGGATCTTACCTTAATGCCTATTGGACAAGATGCCTTTTCCAATTTTCTTAATTAAATTGTCTTACCAGGTCTCTAAATCTGATGTTGAAGCTGCCTTGAAAGTTTTAAATTTTGCTATATATCATAAAGAATTAACTGAGATGGAGGAACGTGAAGAAGAACGGGAAAGAGAATCGGAGAGAAATCATCGAACTGAGCGTCGTTCAAATAGGCATAATGCAGATGACCATTCCGCTGTTGATAACGAAGGGTAGGACTTCAAGTCAGCTAAAGTTTTAGCAAGAAACTATTTTCTGGTTTTTTAGCACCTTAGAGATTCCAGACTAAGAGTTGCTGCTTTCTTTTCCTTTTACATGCCTTTAATGAACTGCATCTTTCTTGCATGCATTCGTACAAAAGCCTTTATACAATGCACAGGCACAGTTTACTTTTGTGGTGTAGGTATGCATGTGCCTTCTATTAGAGCTGAGAATCTCTCAAACTAAATATTGTTGTTATCACCTTTTGCCCTAGTTAATGTAGCATTAGGCAAAACAGTTGACAGGCATTGAGCAATATGTTCACTTAAGATTCTATTTGAACCCCTATAACAAGCTTGCTGCAATTGGATAAATTTTCTTTTTCTAATTTTCTTCCGATTCATGAATGTTAAAACCATGATTTATAGCCTAAAAACATTCCCTTGGAGAAATCTGGATCAACCAATGAAATAGAGGATGCTTGCATGTTTTCTTTTTCTTGAACTTAGGTTCTAAATCCAACCTGAATTATA
This sequence comes from Erythroxylum pelleterianum, assembly GCA_027563865.1. Classification (NCBI taxonomy): domain Eukaryota; kingdom Viridiplantae; phylum Streptophyta; class Magnoliopsida; order Malpighiales; family Erythroxylaceae; genus Erythroxylum; species Erythroxylum pelleterianum. The sequence continues at coordinate 31,748,949 of JAOQMR010000002.1, forward strand.
GTTTCTCCAAAGTTCCATGACATTACTTGACAACCGTCATAGCTGAAGAATGGTACATCTGAATTCCCCTCACTCTTCTGAGTGGTGTGTCATTTCTGACCGGTTTTTAGATGAGTTTGCATCATTTGGCAATACAAAGGGAGGATGGATGGTTATCTCAAGTTATATGTATATATATGCCGTTAAGGATGGGTTGTGGATTAGTTAATAGTAAATAAAATCTTTCAGTGCTTCCACATTTTCCCAAGGTCCATACTGTTAACATTGGTCTCTACTCTTGTTTTGTGGCAGAATGGTGGATTCCATGGAAGTTGACGAGCCTCCTCCTGAACAATCTACTACTGACTTGTCTCCAGAAAGGTCTGATATAGTAGAGAATAGTGGTGTACAAATCCATTTGTTCTATGCCCAATTTAGACATAATGGTGATGAGCTCTGTTTTTCCCTGCTGACTGCAGAATTGAAGCATTTAATACGTCATTTCGTCAGCACATGCGCTACTTGGATAGCATAACTATTGATGACCTAGAGAAGGTTATCAACTCCGGAGTTTCCCAATACTCGAGAGAAGAGATAATGCTTCTATTGCAGGTAAAATTTTTCTTTTGAGAAAATGGAAGGGATTGGTTTGCCGGAATCAGTAACTCCAGATTTCTGAAATTAAATCGATTGTTTCTAAGGACCAAATTATATAATTGGGAAGTGCATATGATCTGTTTGGTTTTCTTCAATCACTTGCAATGTGAACAATTCTGGTAACAAAAATATTTTATGATTGTCCAGAAATTACATGATGAGAATAAAGTGATGATAGCTGACGGGAAGGTCCATATGGTAATATCATGAGCCATACGAGAAGAGCAGAACCTGCGATGGCAGATTTGTGACAGGTATGTCGTTGCTGTAGCAAGTAGCTAATATATATTGATGGTTCTGATACCATGAAAGACGTAAACTTAGATACCCAGCCACGGATCCTATCGTTGATATATTTAGATGAATACAAGGAAAGAATTGAGGAAAATCTACAAGGTCAGATAAGGTCAACAAGTACTACATTCAATAGTGAGGAAAGCACCCCATAAGCTCTTCTCTCGCTTTCCTATGATCATCTTCATGCTGGCATTTGATGAATAATATTTGTGGAAATAACTAAACTACGATTACTCTGTTGAATAGTGGTTCGTAGGTACCAAGTCAACATATGCTTCAAAAGGCAAAGTTGATGACAAGCTATGGGTGGAGAATTATCCGTTATTCACTCCTTGAAGCAAGAGATGTACTAGAATGTGTACTGCCATAAGTTCCTTTTGAAGGCCAGCTCCAATACATGCATGACTGTAGAACTTAGTAGTGACTTTTGTTTTTGTTTATAATTAATTATTACATGGAAGGCTGAAATGTTAAAAATGAATAGATTACCTTTCGGTCTGCTCTTTGTGAATTTCTTTTCTTGATTCAATGGCTATGTTCGATGTTAATTTTCTTTGTGAGAGGTCATACAGGTGCACATGAATGCTCATTTCGGTTGACTGTTATGTCTGACCTTTTTTCTTCTGTAATTGGCCATGTTCTTAAATTGTTTCATATAAAGATTGAATGTTATGCCAAAGGACTTGTCAATTTCATGCTTGAGCAGATGAAATTGATAAGAAGCACCAATGAAATTAGACAATCAACCTCCACCTTCCAGGGCTCCTTTCTGAGTCTGACCTGCTTTTTCAGCTTTCAATTTTTCCGACTTTTTCCTGAGACAAGCCTGCCTTAGTTTTTCACGGTTGTCTGCAGCCTGTTCTTTCCTGCGCAACTTCAGCTCTGACACTTTCTTGCTTGTTCATGAACTTCCCTGAGCAAAACGGAATTGAAAAATAGTCGGGTATATGTACCTACCAGCTTCACCATACATGTTTTATATGCGTTCCATGTACATGACTCAAACCGATATCTACGAAGGATAAGCAACAGATAGGTTTAAGTACATGCTAGCCACTAGATAAGGATAAACAACCGACTAATAGCGTCTTAGAATCAGATCAGATTAAATACTAGTAGGGTGAATGTTGCCATACATCCATGTCTGTTTTCTTCCAGATGAAGAGAATGACTTCCGAATTTTTGAACAATAATTAACAATGTGGTTGATAAATGTTTGCATCTCCATTATGAATAGGATATTAAATTGTTGGTGATTGATGGTTATTTTGTCTCTTGTTATTGCTTGGCGTATAGTATAAAAATGGAGCAATCAGGATTGAAGATATCATGACATCTAAGCATTCAACGGTTATTTAAGGACTTTATGAAGTAAAAAAAAAAATATCTGTGTAAGTTGTATATCCAATCAGTAAAAGTATTTTGTTATGATTTTCAATATGGGAATAAAAATGTTAATGAATGTTTGTTTTTGTGACTTTTACAAGGTTGGGAATTATAAGTTCTTTCGTTAACAATCCTAATCACATTTAGTAGGTTCAATCAATCCTTGTTAAAGAAGGACAACACATTCTTTTTGCTCGAGTTTTAAATCATTAGAGTTCATATCCGAATGAGTAACATTGAGTTACGAAGGGATGAGATGTGCAATTGAGTTCTTTACATCTGAAAATGATAAATAACTTTTTTGCCACACATCAACTTATCATTTTATCAACTTTCAATCATTAGCTTGAACTTACAAAAAGAAAAAAAAAATCCATTAATTGTATAATCCATCAACATTTTTAGTAGAAAAAAGAAAAGGGTCTGCAGAAATTTAAAAAATATGAGAATTGAAATAATAAAAAGTCAATGCAATTAACCTAAACTATGCTTACAAACTATGTTCTTAAATTGTTTCATATACAAGTTAGAACAGATGAAATCCAGAGTGTCAGAGTGAGTGTTATGCCAAAGGACTTGAGGATCCATACCATTTTGCTTTCTTTTACTCAACATCTTCTCATCCTTGAGCAGATGAAACTGAAAATAAGAAGCAACAAAATTAGACTATCAACTTCCACCTTCCACGGCTCCTGTCTGAGCTGCTTTTTCGGCTTTCAATTTTTCCAGCTTTTTCCTGAGATAAGCCTGCCTTAGTTTCTCACGGTTAGCTGCAGCCTGTTCTTGCCTGCGCAACTTCAGCTCTGACACTTTCTCTCTTGCTTCATTTACTTGTTCATGAACTTCCCTGAGCAATACGGAATTGAAAAATAATCAGGGTATACTGACCTACCTGTTTCACCATACATGTTTTATATGTGTTCCACATATGCACAAACAGAGTTACAGAAGCCTAATAAAATATACATGACTCAAACCAATTTCTACCAAGGATAATCAACAGATAGGTCTAAGTTCATGCTAGCCAATAGATATAGGAAACAATTATCACATCTTTCTTCCATTATCGCCGTTTCTGCAGCATTGTGACTTGCTTTACTAGGGCCTTTTCCCTTCCTCAGTATAACAAAGTACATTACAAGTCATTGCACATCACAAATAACCAAATTTATATGTTCTCCACATTTTTATAAAATTTTCTTTAAAAGAAAATGCTTGTGCTAATCCGATTTTCATCCCCAGCAAGAGCAGGACAATTCAATTCTTGCAATTAGACGAGATCAAAAGGCATACCTTACAAAGCGCTTATGTTCATCTCTATCTAATGCTCCAGCTGTTCGACCAGGCCCCATAAACTTTGCACCGAATGGAGTGGAGGCATCATTGTCACCATTTTCATTTTCTGGAACATTTTGATGTTGTGGTTGCTGTGACTCCTCCAACTCAACACCTTTGCGGAAAAAATCAACACAGTACTTCTCCTGGTCCTCCTCATCAGAGAGCTCTCCTCTTACCAATTTATCATACAACTCTGCTTTCTTTTCCAAAGCGGCATAGCTAGCTGACCCATCATTAACAGCTTTGAGTTCGAGTTTGTCCCTGGATTTAAAAAGCAAAAGATTGATCATTATTTTGTAAATGTTTCATTACCTAATCAACATTTTTTGATGCATGTGAGACCAAAAAATACAAGAAAACAAGAACCCAAAAGTGACAAGGTTGATTCAGTTCACCAACAGTTCATGCCAAACAAATGCAAATAAATTCTCATATTATCATCAAACGGCAAATTTCAGGAAAGAATGAAACCAAGGAAGCAGTACTCATGTAAAATTGAAAAATATCTAGCCAAATTGATATATGATTACATTATGCCACCATTTAGACATTTGTCGACCTTTGAGATCCATAATTTCAATCCATAAACCAAAAGAAGAGAAACCAGAATGCCGACTCCCCCTCGCTCCCTCCTCTTGATGTAGTATAACTAAAGAATATGCCAGCAATACTTAATGCTGTTAGGATCATTAGATGATAAGAAGAATAAGCAGAGGGCAGAGGAGCAATCGGTAGAGGAATATTCGGGTGGTTAGTTAGCTAAATGGTACTGACAACAATCATTAGGTTGTAACAGAATCTGTTACCGAAGGTGGCTATAAAGGAGGGACAAGAAGAAGAGAGGGTAGGCTAGAAATCGGAGAGAAAAGAGTGACAGAAGGATACTAACCTTCTGAGGAGCTATCTGAGAAATACTATATTTCTCTGGGATAGTGGTGTATACACCATAGTTATACTGCAAATAATATAGTAATACCTATTGTTTTAAGGTCAGTTTCCTAACAAATGCAAATGTATATGGAGCAAAATAGGGTACTGATATTTAATAGGAAGGAATCAAATAAAAAGAATAGGTCATGAGATCAGCCCAAGGGTTTTAAGAATCACTTTCACATAATGTAAAAAAGTAAGAATAAGCTACTGACATGCTATTCTAACATGAGAACGATTCTATTCTGGTTGCTCCCAACTGAAACAAACTCTAGCATGCTCAATTGGGGGTATCAGACGCTATTAGCGGTATCTCATAGACATAAGTAGAGAGAAATCTAAGTAACATGATTATATGAAGGCCTGTTGCCTAATATCTATCAACCCAGCTTGTAGATGTTTTAACAAGTTCACCTCAATCCATCACAAAAGAAGAGAGTATCTTTCCAGTTCCAAGATTAAAGGGGTGGTAGTGGTACACAACATAAGAACATTTTGCAACTCGAAGATTAAAAAGGGTAAATATCAAGGCAGAAGTACAACCAACAATCCTTATTTCCAATCCCTACACCCCTAAAGGAAAGATCTCACCTTTACAGATGAACAATATAGCCAGAACTTCTCACCTATCCTTGTATCACCCCTCGTTTTGTCCTATCCCAAGTACTATCAGCAAAAGAAGAAAAAAAAGAAGGTAATTTCCAAAGCTGTGAGAAGATTGAAATGTCGATACCGACATGCACGAAAAGAAGCCAACTTGCAATCTCACCAACTATTTCTCTTTCATGGAATCAGAATTCAATGTATGCTAGTTACTTAGCAACATGGGAATAGGAAAAGGTAAGAGTAGGGTTTAGATGGGTACTTAAGTGCGCGGGCATCGACGCCGGGGTTCTTTGGGTCTTGAGGGGTTAATTTCTTCTTGGCGCGGTGGTATTCGACGCCATCGGGACCAGAGATAAGCTTGGAGGACTTAGCCTCTTCCTGAGAGTTATAGAGCTGAGCCTTGAGTTCCAAAATTGAAGAGGCACCAACACCTTCGATGGCTCTGTGCTTCTTCGGCAAAATTGAAGATTCGGTCAGCCATCCCAATGATTCCACCACCACCCTTCTCTTCTTCCCCTCTTCTTGTTCTCCCATATCGTTATTCCTATTTTTACTTCGATCAATCGATTGATTACTACTTCTGATTCATTAAACCCAGTTCAGGTCGGCTATTGTTCGTAGTTTGTGGGTTAGGCCTAATTTAGGTAAGTGGACTTCAGTCATAAATGGCCCATATTCACGATGATTACATTAGAATGCAAGACGACCGCATTATTCATCTCAGAACCCATCCGTCGCCTTATCTCGGTCGTCCAGCTTGAAGATGAAGAACCCATCCGTCGCCCGAGAGCACAAATCCCCTGTCCATTTTATGGTGTCCAACTCTGTCCACTTGCATCTGAGCCATCCATTCACGTGGGTCCCATGTGGGCCCTATGTGGGACCTACATGAGTGGATGGCTCAGATGTAAAATGGACAGAGTTGGACACCATAAAATGGACAGGTGATCTCTCCTCGTCGCCCGAGTCTCCCAGCTATCAACGATAGTTTTTACCCATTATGCGCTGTCGTTTTTTCGTGATGTTTCCACGATGTCGTGTTGGTTTTGCCTTAGTCGTTTTTAGCTTCTCCTGTATGTAAGAGGACTTGAGATCGTTTGTTTTGGATTGCCTATACCTATCCAGCGCCAACTTCTCCCAGACACTGACCTATTTATTGGGATCAATCTCCTGTCTTTGTTTCTGAGTGTCAACCTGTGTTCGAGATTATCCATCCATTTATTCACACTTGTTTTTGTTTCTGTGTGCCACCCTGTGTCCGAGACCATCCAGCCATCCATCTATTAACACCTATTCCCGCTTCCGTATGTTATTCTATGCTTGAGACCATCCAACCCTCTGACGCAGGGTGGCACACGAAAACGGAAATAACCACCTTCTACTCCTATTTATTTATTGTGAAACATGTGAATATGAGAAGTTTGGCACATGATAGTACACAGAGTTCAAAACAGAAGATCTGTGTTAACATTTAATAGATGGATGGATAGTCTCGAGCACAAGGTGACATACGGAAACAGAAATAACTGCTCTCTGCCCCTATTTATTTATTGTAAACATGTAAATAGGAGAAGTTTGACAAATGATGACACACAAAATTCAGAACAGAGGATCTATGTTAACATTTAATGGATGGATGGATGGTCTCGGGTACAGAGTGACACATAGAAACAAGAACAGCCACCCTGCCCCTATTTATTTACTGTGAAACATATGAATATGAGAAGTTTGTCACATGATGACACACATAATTCAGAACAGAAGATCTGTGTTAACATTTAATGGATGGATGGATGGTCTCGGACATAGGGTAACATACGGAAACAAGAACAGCCACCCTCTGCCCTTACTTATTTATTGTGAAACATGTGAATAGGAGAAGTTTGACACGTGATGACACACAGAACAGAGGATATGTGTTAACATTTAATGGAAAAATGGATGGTCTCAGGTATAGGATGACACACGAAAACAGGAATAACCACTCTCTGCCCCTATTTATTTATTGTGAAACATGTGAATAGAAGAAGTTTGGCACATGATGGCACACATAATTCGTAACATAGGATCTATGTTAATATTTAATGGATGGATGGATGGTTTCAGGCACAAGGTGACACACGGAAACGAGAACAGCCACCCTTTGCCCCTATTTATTTATTGTGAAATATGTGAAAAGAAGAAATTTAGCACATGATGGCACACAAAATTCGGAACAGAAGATCTATGTTAACATTTAATGGATGGATGAATGATCTCAGATATAGGGTGACATACGGAAACGGTAACAACAACCTTCTACCCCTATTTATTTACTGTGAAATATGTGAATAGGAGAAGTTTGGCACATGATGGCACACATAATTCGGAATAGAGGATATGTGCTAACATTTAATAGATGGATGGATGGTTTCAGACACAGGGTAACACTCGGAAACACAAACAACCACCCTCTATCTCTATTTATTTATTTTAAAACATGTGAATAGGAGAAGTTTGGGCACATGATGGCACACAGAATTCGAAACAGAGGTTTGCGTTAATATTTAATGGATGGTGGATGGTCTCGAACATAGGGTGACATACGGAAACGGGAACAATCACTCTCTACCTCTATTTATTTATTGTGAAACATGTGAACAAGAGAAGTTTGGCACATGATGACACATAATTCGGAGCAGAGGATCTATGCTAACATTTGATGGATGGATGGATGGTTTCGGGCACAGGGTGACACACGAAAACGGAAACAACCATCCTCTATCCCTATTTATTTATTGTGAAACATGTGAATAGGAGAAGTTTAGCATACGATGGCACATAGAATTAGCTATTGTACTCACGCATCCCTTCTGATCTACTTTGAAATTTTGGTTTAATCCACGGGAAAGATAGAAACTGCCGAGAGTTCCTAACAAACCCTTTTGATTGTTTTGATTCAAAAGACCTGTTGGCTTCTTTCTGAAAGCTATAGCCATACGCCATTGTCATTCCTTGCGAGCAACTTCACCAGTCACTTGACTCCATTTATGCGTTAAGTGTTTCTCCAAAAGATGATCACAATGGATTCCAAGGCCAAGTTAGGCAAATCCGGAAGAGAAGTCCTCACGTCTTCCCCTTGTTCTTGCTCTCTTAAATTAAACTTCATCTTCATCTCCGTTCGCATTTAGATTGAAACTTCATTAAGTTTGTTTTAACTTTTCATTTTGGAAACAAGTCCTAAATTTTTAAACTTTACAATATTGGTCAATATTTGACTGATATATTAAATACCGATCAATACGGACCGGTATTGGACGAAATTGCCAATATTAGCCAGTACCAAACTACTAAGTTTTGTACCATTTTTCAGTCAATACCAATCGGTATGATACAAATCTCAAAACACTGGTAAGAATTTGAGTTGACGTAGGTTATATCAGGTCTGAACTCTGAACAAAATGAGAAATCGATTCTTGCTAGTTAGGTTACTGAATCACCAATGGTATGGTCAGTAATGCTATTGCAATATGACTGAACTGACGCACAGAAGCAAGCAATATACTAATTGTTTGACAATGTCATGGTACAAGTGAATCCAACGCTTATTGCTGAACACAGATCACGTGGGGAAAAGAGTACATCAAGATAAGATACATAGCAAGGCAACATAAGAATCAGATTCACTGGCGTTTTCTTCCAGTTGCTACCTCCCAAGCTTGCAAAATGTGGTTCACAATTTCCTCTACGCCAACACCGTGTTTCACCTGTACAGACACGAGACATAAGGACGAGGATATAGCATTCATTCAGCCACAAAAATATGTCGCTTTGAACAATAACAACAGCCTTAACAGAAGATACAGTCGAGTTGAACTGGAGTCCATCATCCAAATCTTTGACCTGCTGTAGAAAAGCTTGCTTTTAAGATGTAAAATAAAATACCATATGCCTGTACATCTTGGGAATTCATGATCTGACAATTAAGCCAACCTAAATTGCTATACGAGTCTAGAGATCCGGGTGCACGTCAAGCAGTGTAATATCTGTCGGCAAATATGTACTACCATGGGTTCTGTAAACCAGCAGCTTTGAAAACTTGATTGAGCAGCCAAATACATACCAAAGTTCCATCCATTTTACGAAAGACTAGATCGTTTTATGATGAGTTCAAAAGAAAAGACAAGTTGTTGTCAAGTCAAACTGACCTGAGCAAAGACAAATGGCCCTCCATCCCGCATTCGAAGCGCGTCGTGCTCCATGACTTTCAAGTCAGCCCCAACTGCTGGTGCGAGGTCAGTCTTGTTTATGACCTAGAATCACAAGCAATCAACTCAGAGGTCAGGAAAATTGTGCTTTGACGTTTGGTGAACAAGACTCATATTAAGAAGTATATCAAATCAAAGCAGTGGCAGTTACAAGAATGAGAAATCACATACAAGAAGATCAGCTTGGGTGATGCCAGGACCACCTTTCCGAGGAATTTTATCACCAGCAGATACATCTATTATATATATAATATAGTCAGCCAGTTCTCTACTGAAGTTGGCAGCCAAATTATCTGCATCCAAGAAATTTAAATTTGATGATCAATCTGTGCAATTAAAAGTCATGTTTGTGAAATCATAATCGAGCAAGCACGTTGTTGCCTTGATATCAATTAAGACAACAATTAGTGAATTACCTCCTCCAGATTCGCAAAGAAGCAAGTCTGCTTTAAATAAGTTAGAAAGCTCCTCGAGAGGACCAAGGTTGATGCTGATATCCTCACGAATCGCAGCATGTGGACAGCCCCCAGTTTCTACAGCACGTATCCTTTCCTCAGGAAGTGCTCCATGCTTAATCAAGAATTCACCATCCTCTTTTGTGAATATATCGTTGGTCACCTGAAATCATAAGATAGTACTTCTAATCAATCTTCATATCCACTAAACAATTGCCAATAGAAAGCACATTCAAAAACATGATGCAGGTGACATTTGTTGAATGTGTTGACCGTTTATAAAAGCAAGTTCGGACAAGAGGAATCAGGAAAGCAAGTTCTTCTGTCTAATCACCTAATCCATTACATTAGTTCTAGCTAGAAGTTATCTCTCTGCTCTAACTCAAGTTCTGTCTTCTACACCTCTTTTTTTTCAGAAGGAATGTAAATAGTGACTAAAGATATCTCCAAAACATTTAATGATGATATCAACAACTTGACTAATCCAAACTCGGAAATACTGCACCTGTCTTTTCTTATGCAGCCAAAGGAGATACCTGGGAGAAGTATGAAAAAATGAGTAGAAACTATACATGGAAGTCCATAGTAGTTCAACAAGAGGCATTACGATGAAGTGATCCATTTGCCTCATGATACAATATAAAATCTGCAAATCCTTAGACAAGTACATAACGAACTGATTCTCACGGAGAGGGATGGCGGGTTTGATTTCCTCCAGGGGTCCATACTGGGCATTTTGAGTAGCATTTTGTTTACAGTTTCTAGGGGTGTACTAAACATGAAACTCATATTCTTGTAAACTGTACACGATATCAAATTCAACTTTCAGTGATTAAACCAATGTTCACATGAAAAAAAGAAACAAGATAAAAGATAAATTTGCTTTTTCCACATTTAAAAAATTGCCAACTGAATCTAAAAAATGAACAGGCATGAATCTCAGCAACAAGAGTATAACAAACATATGAAGCTTACCGCCGCAAGGCTGTACTTGTCCCTCAAGAATTTACATAATGCCAACATTAAAGCTGTTTTCCTGGAAAATGTAAAATGAAATTTATCAGCTCTATAATTGAATTTCAAGAAGCTAACAAATTAGGATACAAACCAAGCCAACGACACGAATATCTGGAAGAGAAACCAAGATGATACAAATTCCCATTTCGAGAAGGTGTACCAATGTTGAAACTTGCATATTAGCAGTCACTAAAATGCTAGTGAATGAATAGATATGCATTAAGTTGAACTTGAATCTGGATGCCTTTCACATTATGCACAGGAAGACAGGTAGTTCCATCTGAAAACAAACGCAAACCTCAAGAACATTTCAAGTAAAAGGCAATAGTCATTTCGGAAAGGGGGATTACATTGAGCCACTAATCAAACTTTAAGGGGGGAAAAAAGTTTGCACCACGAGTACAGATAAAACAAGATACAAGGATGAAAGCAATAGTATTGAATCGTAAGACTTGCAAGAAATCAAGAGAAGGTTGCAGGAAAAACAGAAAATACCCAGTACCCACAGGGCCGCCAATCCCAATAGTGAAAGCTCTTTCATTGAAATCCCTGTTATGAAGTGGGGGAGCTCTTCTGGTGAAGTAGCCAGGAGAATATATTGGTTCATGCGAGTGTGGTGCCAGCCCATCATGGCTATGGTACAACTTCCCATCCGGGCCTACCCATGACGTTGTTTTCCTGTTGCGACCATTAACAATTATATCTCAGTAAGCTTGAAAGCAAAACAGTACCGAAATTTAGAAACTTTGCAATAGATAGCTACTCATGGGCATGGTCATGGTGATCATGGTGGTCGTGTTGATGGCCGTGGGGATGACTGTGGTCCTCGTGGGAAGTCATCTGTGCTCAACCTAAAAAAGTTCAGTACTGTTTTGGCTGGATCAAGGTGAGAGTGAAACAGAGACTAGGACACTGGTCACAAGAAGATGGTGAAAATATCAAATGCCTAGTACATCCAGAATTGTCATAAAGCAGGCCTTCGGGAGCATAAGCAAATGGACATGACAACGGGCTCGAGCATATGTTCCCGCTAGGGTTTTTCAATTATATGTCACGTAACCCTAGTGTAAGTTATGGTAATGGGCCGAGTTGGCCCGATCCGGCCCAAACTTAAACCCAACTCAACTCAGCCTTATGTATCATTTTTTTTGTTTACAAAAGGAAACTATAAAACTAAATCAACGCTCAAGGGTGCATTGTGCCTTGCGCATCTCGGCGGAGGAGCTCTTGGATACTGAACGGGGGCTCTTGTAGGATATACAGGGTCGGTTTGCAAATGCCAGCGAGGTGAGCGAGGCTGTCTACGCACTAGTTCTCTTTCCTGAAAACATGTTGTATCTAAACTGTCCACTCCTTATGCAAAAGCTGCTGGATTTAGTTGTTTTAATTTTATTTTCAATTTCCAGAGGGAGTCATTGTCCTTTCAGATCCTTGCAAAAGACATAACATAAGATAAAATATGAACTTATTGTCTAGAGATGGTTTTAGTTGAATGAGTTCGGATCACCTATTCTCGTTACTCTTTTCCTACCTTGCTCTATGAGCATTAATTCATTCAATTTTTGTGAATCTCATTTATTGAATAGATGGATATTCATAGAATATATTAGGAACAAAGTAATGGAAACAAATAATTTGCTCCCTAATTGAATGAGCTAAAGTCAAACTAATCACTCATTTATAATTTGACGAAGAATCAATGTTATATGTAATAATATAATAATTTATGCAGATAATAAGTTTGATTTACGAAAATAGTCTTTTTGTAAAATGTAAAAAGAAAGTTGCGTATAATTAACGAATCTCATATAATGTTACGGTCCAATTGTAAGATATGAGATTTAAGTTTTACATCGCTCACATAAAGGGTTGATGTGAGATTTATAAGTTTTTGAACTTTCTCACTCTTTGAGTTGGTTTTTGGAGTTGGACTCTTTTATAAGACCTGTATTAATTGATATCAAAGTCAACATTACTTTTTCGAATCCTCATGCCATAGGTAATGACATTAATATTGCAATATTCACTCGAGACTAGAAAAGATTTAACGCACAGCTAACTCGTAAATGTTTGAGCTATAAAGTGTTGGTGGAATGTTATGTTCCAATTGCAAGGTATAAAACTTGACTTTCACATCGGCCACATGTTTGTGGGCTCTTCCAAACTAGCTTTTAAAGTTAGGTTTTCCCACCAGACTTGCGTCATCTTACCCAGTTAGGATTTTCTGTCCATTTTTCTATCCCTATCATATCCTATTGAATCTCAACTATTCATTTATGCGGGACTCACATAAATAAATGATTGAGATTCAATAAGACAGAATAGGGACAAGAAAAATGGATAGAGGATCTGTCCCCCATCTTACCATGCTATAGCAAAAAAACCTATCTACTAAGTTTGCCTTTTTTCTTAATAACCCACATAAATAGATGGCTGAAATTTAATAGGACAAAATAAAGACAAAAAAATGGACAAAAAATCCGTCCCTGATCTTACCATGCGGAAATCCTATCCAGGAAGTTTGCCTTTTTCTTAATATACGAGGACTTGGATACGTATAAATATTTTACTTCTTCCAATTTCTGTCCATGGATAATAGTTACATCGAAACGAAACATGACATTTGATTGGAACACGAGGTGCCTTTTCCATGGCAAAGATACTGCAATATGTCCGACATACCTGCAAAGGGCATGTTGGAATTTTAAAGAAAAGAAGATGAAAGAGATGGGATAAGAGGAAAATACGTAAACACACTCATAATTTTATTATTGAACTTGATTGCCTTATATAAACAAAATACCAACAACTAAATAGAT
>JAOQMR010000002.1:31768619-31782563 GCA_027563865.1 Erythroxylum pelleterianum
AGTTTTGCTTAGGACAAAAATTTCTGTCTTCGTCCTCTGAGGACGGAACAAAAATTTCTGTCCTCGGTAAGCAAACATTCATAAGGACAAAAATTTCTGTCCTCATCATCCGTCCTCGCGTCCTCAGACGCTAACCAAACAGTACGTAAAAACCAAGACAACTTGAATTTCCACTAACATTCAAAACACATAAACCAACGTTTGAAACAACTTTTCTATTAATTAGGGATAAAGTTACGTAATATTAACCTCTTTAGACTCCACATTTCAACTTAATTTATTTTAAAAGACGTATTCAAAACACATAAAACGTTGGCGAGTCTTCTATGAATAAATTGGCATCCACATGAAACAAGTCAAGGCTAGAGTGTAACACCATCAAGTTCAAACTAATCATCAATTTCACATTGTCGATACATGTTTTAATTTGAAAATTATCAAATCACTAATTCTCAAGTGAAGAAGTTCAAAATACACGTGTGATATTAGGTCAAATTACCTTTACACAACTCAAATCAATAATAAATGATCAAATAAGAGGATTATGATACTGAATACTATTTTTTTTATTAAATTTGATTTTATAATTATATTTATTATTTATAGATTAGTCAAACCAAGAAATCATGTCTTGTTAACGACTCAATTAATCGAGTAGAGTATTTTTAAAATAATAAGTATCAAGAATATTTTGTGTTATAATCACAATCACAAATACAACATTTCAGTAGATAGTATTAAATGATATCGTATCAAGGATTCTTCATCTCATTACGTTCCCTGAAGAAATCAAATCTGTGAAAACTCTAATTCTAAGCTTTATGATTCTTTTAGTATTCTATCTTAATTCTGCCCAATTCTTTTATCTCGACAAAAGGTTCATTTATATACAATAATCGCATCATAGCGGGTATAGTTTAGTGGTAAAAGTGCGTCTCGTCGCATGTGATAAATTTGGGTCTAATTCTACCTTAAAAGACACCTTGTAAGGGAAGATTTTTCATATATTTATAAACTACTTTAACATTCTTTACTTGCTCAATGTGGTATTCTTGACATACCTTCCTTAGCTCAAATCAGGGTTGGACATCTAATGGACATATTAGACAAAGGGTTACAACAGGCCGAGCACCGCCACAAACTATTGAAACAAGTTTTTGGCTCTGATACCATGATAAATTTGAGTCTAACTTCACCCTAAAAGGCACCTTGTAAGGCGAAGTTTGTCATACATTTATAAATTATTTTAATATTCTTTACTTGCTCAATGTGAGATTCTCGACACACTCTCCTCAACCCAAAACAGAGCTGGACATCTAATGGGCATATTGGACAAAGGGTTACAACATGTCGGGCACCACCATCATTGAAACAAGTTTTTGACTCTGATATCACGATAAATTTGGGTCTAATTCTACCCTAAATGGCATTTGTAGGGGTAAGTTTGTCATATATTTATACACTATTTTAACACTCTTTACTTGCTTAATGTGGCATTATTGACAGTGAGGTCGAGGTCTAAAAGTAGACAGCTTTACCCGTAACCAATACCATTTTTATGTAAATGACATACAAATTAATGATATAATAAGAATTATTATTTTTGTGTAAATAACACATACAAATATAATGAGATAAAAAAGAACTATCATTCTTATGTAGTGAATAGACATATCTAATGAAAAAGATGAGAACTTTTAAATCTAATGAGAAAGATATGAGCTTTTTATTATGTTTGTGGGGTAAGCATTTAAGGTTGAATCATGTAAATTTATTGACTTTTTTTCACTTTCTTTATCTTCTCTTTTTTACTTTATTTAATATCTCATTATGGTGTTAGATTTGTGCTTTTTATCATTGTTTTAAAAATTAGGCCGAAAGTTAAACCAGTAGAACAAGAGATTTAAAGTTTAAAAGATTCAATTGGTATTAGAATATCAAAAAATCAGTTGAAGATCGAATAAAAATAAAAATAATTAAAAAATAATTGAAGAAGATTATCCTTGCTAAAAATAAAGTTTAATTGAAAAAATATATTATTAAATGAAAATTAATCGTTTATTTATGGTTTATAATAACTCATTAGTTCAAGAAAACTAGTCAATTAATTAATAAAAAATTGGCCGGTTCAATATTTTCATTGTTAAACTGATTGAACATGTCCGTTTTCAAAACATTGGTTTTTACAGTCAGTAATTTCTTTTAACCAAGTGTATTACAATTGATTATGTTAAAATCATAGTGTTAACAACCATAGAAGTTAAAATAGCTTGTCATGTAGTTATTAGTTGAAATTGTTTGTCATGTTAGTCACTCACATTCGGTACTACATCATCAATCAATCAATATGTCAACTATTCGATCCTTATAACAAGGTTATCACCTAACTTCATTATTGCTTTTATTATAGGAGATTTTAGGCTTTTGATATAATCTAACCCTAAAATAATCATGCCCTATAACTTGATACACATATCTAAGGATTTGATATATATATAATTTTATGTTATGATCATACTCTATAACGTGATACGAGTTTGACAAGTGCCACTAATTTGTGCCATTTAATCATTGCCTTATACTTTCCATTGTGTTTGCTCTTCTAATTACTCTCTAACTTAACCTGATACGAAGTAGAGATAGCATTATGTTAACGGGGCTAGGCAGAACTATTTACCTTTTCGTCGACCTATAGATGTAAAACGATTTTAGTATACAAGGACAAGCACTAACACCACCTTCATTGCTTGTCCTTATTTGATAATCATGAACTGTATATATGTTTAATGTATCAAATATGGTCTTTTACAATTCAAACACTTCCCACCTTGTTGCTTCCTAAAGGTAAGTATATATGATTAATATTGATCTCATTCAAATCTAGCTAGCTAGGTCGTCTAAGGTTCAAGCCATACCAATAGTGTAATAATTCCCTTCAAGTTATGTATGAATTTAACCTTTCCTAATCTTTAATCCTTAAGGTTAGTTTCTTCCAAACATATTTCGGATATCACATCAACCCCTAGTTACATACTTTTTTCACTACCACTCAAATGTTGATTAAAGCTTATCTTCTTCACAAGCGAATTCCAAGATCAATGGGTACTAGTGACAAATTCTTAAGAGACCATCGTCTTGTAGAGGTCAAATTATGGCATTTTGTGTTGGTATATGTGAACAAGTGGGACTGGATAAGATGGACTCAACTTTTCCTGATGGTGTAACTAAACATAATCACTGAAATGAACGTGAACTTGGACCCCATCTCCAATTGATCACTGATATTTGGTTTCTTAAGATAGTCATAAAAGTGACAAGGAAGAGTTGATTATACATGTGTGATCTCATATATGTGTGTTCATTTCACTACCTCATGAGTGCCTTAACATCAAAACATAGTTAAGTGTTAAGAAGCTCAAGATTTTAACTTCTAGTTAGCACTTTCCGTTTTACTCTGAGAAGAGCATTTCTCCGTAGAGACAGTCCTCATGAAAGCTGAAAGTATAACGTCCTTTTTGTCATCAACAACTCTGGTAATTCAAAAGGATGATGACAGCCATTACAAAGTCCTCATAATTATTACCCTCTGCATTATATGCATGAAGAAAGACTTAAAGATATCCAAAGGAAAACGGAATCATGGTGTTTGGTAGGTGGTCACTTTCATCTCAGCTTTGATGATTACAATTTTGGAAATCAAACTAAATGTTTTCAAGACATGCATTGGTCATCCCGGTATAACGAGTCACTAGTGTAGGATACGAAGTCAAAGGATTGACCAGCTAAAAGTAGGTTATAACTTATAACTTATAATACACACCATATGAACTAGTCTTCTAAAGGCATAAAATTAGTTGAAACAAGTATAAATCTAACTATAAAATCTAAAAATAATTATAAGAGTATGACAATACTAATGGTCAATGAAAAAGTACAATATGGATCAACACTTTCCTCTTCGTATAATAGAATTTAGAACAACTGCAATGAACCAATAAGCTCTCCTCTCTTTTTTATGTTTCATGTTTCGGGTTGATTATAGAGGACTCACCGGATTCCTTTCTTTTTGAAAAATAATGTGCTAAATTTCCACAAGAGAGCTAGAACATTGGAATGCCATCTAGACGATTACTCTCGATGTAGCTACCTATACTTAATTCATGGGAAGTCTCAAGCATTTGACAATTTTAAGTTGTTCAAGGCTTAAGTTGAATTTTAACTTGGTAAAACTATGAAGGCCATAAGATTTGATCGTGACGGTGAATACTATGAAAGGTACGACATATTTGGTAAACAACATCCAAGTCCATTTGCTTAATTCCTAAGTGAGTGTGGGATTATTTCCCAATATACCATGTTTGTTTCTCCAAACATAAATAGTGTAGCAAAGAGATGAAATAGAATCCTTAAGGATATGGTATGAAGTAAGATTAGTCATATAACTTTATCTAACTTTCAATGAGGAGTTGTACTAAAGACCGCAATGTACATATTGAACATAAGTCCTAAAAAAGCTACAAACAAAACCACTTACAAGTTATGGATAAGCAAGAAATCGTTCTTAAAGTATTTATGCGTTTTAGGATGTCTAGCTGAAGCAAGGTTACATAAGCCAAATGAAAAGAAATTCGATGCAAAAATTGTTAGCGATTATTTTTTAGGATACTCTGAAAGATTATAGGAATTTAAATTTTACGACCGTAATATAAGAACATTCTTTAAGACTGGAAATACCTAGGTTTTTTAGGATGTTGAATTTGGGGGAGAAGATAAGGTTAATGACTTTGTCTTTTAAGAGGAGTCAATCAATGTTCCTCTTCCTGTAGTTGTTGTTGATTATAATCAAGTTTTTATTCCTAAGTGATTCAATAACATCCATACAAACACATTACAGCATTGAGCCTACTACCCATTAAAATCATTTAATCATTCCTCGTACCATTGTTCATGAGAAGCTTAAGAATCAAACTCAACAAACTCAAATTTAAGTAGAACTAATGCCTTTAAGAAGATACATAAGGGAATGGAGAAGTGAAATTCTAAATAATTATGTTGTATTTCTCCAAGAATATAAGGTAAATGTTGACTTAGTAGGAGATGGTCCACTCACCTTCCATAAAGATATTATAATTTCTAACTCTCATAAGTGGATTAATGCTATGGTCGAGGAAATTCAAACCATGAGAGACAACTATGTTTGGGATCTTTTCTCATTGCTTGAAGGTGTGAAACCTATTAGTTGTAAATAAATTTTTAAGATCAAAAGAGACATATAATGCAATGTAAAAAGATATAAGACTAGTCTTGTCACCAATGAATTTACTTAAAAGGAAGGCATTGTCTATAAAGAGACATTCTCCCCAATTTCATCAAAAGACTCTTCCAAGACTATTGTAGCACTGTTGGTGTATTTTGATCTTGAGCTATATTAGATGGATGTAAAAATAACTTTTCTTAATGGTGACATTAAGGAAACAATCTATAAGAGACAACCAGAGGGGCTAAATTTGAAGGAAACTAACTAATTGTTTTGTAAATTTAGGAAATCCATCCATGGGCTCAAGCAAACTTCACGTCAATGGTACCAAAATTTTCACCAGGTTGTTCTCTCATTTGGTTTTAAAGTGAATGTTGATGAAGATTGTGTGTACCAAAAGTTTTAAAGGAGTAAATTCATTTTCTAGGTCTTATATGTGGATGATATTTTGCTTGTCAATAGTGATATGGAACCGCTTTGAGAAATCAAGACGTTTCTTTCAGAGCAATTCAAAATGAAAGATCTTAGTGAAGCATCCTTCGTATAAGAGACCTAGATTCACCATGATTGTCTGTGAGGAGATCTAGGATTATCACGAAAGGGTTACATCAAGAAGGTGTTGCAATGATTTGACATGCAAAATTTTAGACCTTATGACACCCTTGTATCTAAAGGAGATAACTTCAATTTGAAACAATGTCCAAAAACTAAAACCAAATCCAAGTTTATGTAAATATCCCTTACACACAGGTCTGCACCCATCTTGACCTTTTTTACATTATAGGAATGCTTGGTAGATACCAAAGCAATCTAGGAAGAGAACATTGAAACTAAGGATTATATGCTCACATATAAGAGGTTGAACAAACTTAAGATTATTGGATTTTTTAATTCTAACTTTTTTGGATTAAGACAACCTAAATTGATATCTGGTTATATATTTTTATTAACCAAAGGTGCGATTTCTTGAAAGAGTGCCAAGCAGACACTTGTTGCATCTTTCACTATGAAATATGGCTGCGAAATTTCATTATAGGACCCCAAGTAGTCAAATGTCATGCAAATTATTCTATGACAATAGATCAATAATTTTGTTTTCAAATAACAATAGGAGCTCTTATAGATAAACATATAAATATTAAGTTCCTTGTTAAGAAAGAAGAGTTCATAGTATTGAGCTTATAGGAACAAAATCTATGATTGCATATTTGCTCACTAAGGCTTTAGAGCCCAAGGTCTTTCATGAGCATGTTACTCACATGAGCATTGTTATATTTGATATCATTTGATTTAATAGGAATTCATGTCGTGTTCTTTGTGCTTGATATTGTACTTGATGTCAAGACATTAATAAAATATTCAATTCTTTTTCAGTTTACTTTGAAATATGATCTCATTTGGTTAAAGTTGGTCCAGTTGAAAATAGGCATGTATAGATCACATTATGCATACTTTCCATGCTATACATTCATAATTTATCTATGTCATTTAGTTAAGTTGATGAATGAGATCAATGTAGGTTTAGTTGCAAAAATGGCAGCAGACTCTCCCTTTGGTCCTTGTATTAATGAAACTAACGGATGGGATCAGTTTAGATGACATATCTTCATTCTTGTACAAATAAAAGATTGTTATTATAGAGATTAGATATGATTGTTGATTTTGTTATGTGGGCACATTGTTAGAATTTTGGACCATACACCATATGAAATACATAATTACAAATGCATATGACAAATCAATAGGTTCTTGACATTTAACTACACTAGTCTGAAACATTATACATGTAGCTTTGGTAAACTCTTTCTTAATTAGCATCTGGAGGAGTCATTGAAGGTATTCTAACTTGAGACTTAAGACAGCAATCGGCATCACTTAGCAAAACTTTGAACTAGAGATTTCCAAACATCACTTTCACCAAATGTAACAAAAACCTCAATTATCAAATATAATTTGTCTGATATAGTAAGATACTTAGAAAGAAAACAATATCCAATAAAAAAAATGCCTGGAAGTCTTCTACAAAACAAAATTCATAGGCGAACACGCTTTAGATTCTAAACCGTGACTATCATCAGAAAAATCACAGTTACATAAATATGTTAGGCCTTGAAGCTTTGTATGTGGTCTTCAGCTTCCTGGTTGGTGGTCTAACCTTCCTGAACACCAATGGGAACTTGATCTTGGAGTTGTGGAACTGTTTCGTGCTTTCCCTCTTGCATAGCTTAGCAGGGACAGTTGCAGTCTTTATGATCTGAATGCAAGGAAATCTAACCCTGTGGCGAGAGGCCATCTCATTGTACATCTGCTCAACAGCACCATTGAGAGTGGTATCACGAAACTCCTTGTACATGTTGTGGTAACCTGTTCTGCTTTGGTAACGCAGCCAAATACCATAATTCTTGATCTTGGTTGGGTTCTTCTCAAAGATCTTCAAATGTTCACAAGTGTAAGCCATTTCATAAAATTAAATTAGAACTCTAACAAAAAACCTATAAAGAACATTAAGTCAAGAGATAACAGATGGAAAAATTACCACCTATCCTAAAACATATGCAGTAACTTATTTCACCTTCCGTCGATAAACAAAAGATACAAATCAGTATGAGATACATGATGCAAGTGCATTAAAAAGATTAGCAACCTGTTAAATGTAGAAGCAAAGTATAACACTACATAAAACATTATACCAACCATTAGATGTCATTGGTCAAAGTAGTTTATTCTATCAATGAGCTTGTACTACCCAACCATCAGATGCCATTGGTCAAAGTAGTTTATTGTATCAATGAGCTTGTACAAGGAACAATGTATAAGAGATAATATAACACAATTAGTTCCAATACATCAATGTTGGTTGCTAGCAAGAAAAATGAAAAAATGCATTCTTTTCCCAATTCAGTTTCTGAAAAATGCAGAAATAATATAGTCGCACAGATTATCACCAGAAAATTAAAATTATGTAGTTGCTCCAGTGTTCCCCCAGAGCCATAAATTCAGAGTAGCCAAGGGGAGATAGAAAAACAGCAACACAACTAATGTTGCTTCAAGGGAACGAGTCATGTGGGCATCGAAAAGTCCACCGACCAGATAATGAAGCATTCCAAAAAGTTTCTAAGCACATAATATTCCAACAGACAATCCAAGAAAAAGCCAATAACTAAGAGAAATGAAAACAAAAAAAAAAAGATGTCTTAATTTGATCGCTCTCTCAATGTTTTTACAAGAGACATGAACTCATGAAGTGTAACATGCAGCAAACATAAACATGAATTCTTAGGCAGTAATCCATGCAATTCACATAATTTATCATATGTAACTAGACTAGATCATATGTCACAAGCAAGCAACTGACTAGAACATTCACTCTCAAGGCAGAAGGCATTTATACCTCATTGATGGCGAGGACTTGGCCGTTGCTCTTCTTAACCTTCTTCAGTTTCCTTAAAAAATACCTAAAACACAGCAACATACAAATGTCACAAAAACCAAACACCAAATCCTCCTTTGACTCAAAAAATCATTTGATCCGACCTACCAAAACTTAGACTTGGCCCTAACTTCGTTGGTGGCCCAAAGCTTCATGCGATAAATCTTAGGATGCTCATCACTCTCCGTCGGCAGCGCCCTTCCGACAACCTGGTACTGGTGAAACTACAGCACCCAAAAACAAAAATAATCAGAACTCCAAATAAGCAACATCTGTCAAAACGAAAATTCAATATGAAAACAGACAGATAAAAATGAGACTTCCTATCTCATTCTTCACAGAGAAACAAAGGAAATTTCACTCTTAATTAAGAAGAATAATCAGAAGAACTTGGAAATTAACTTGGGTCTGTTACCCTGAAAGAAACCATTGTTTCGAGTGGGAAGAGACGGTACACAGCTAAGCAGTCCCAACCTAGACGACATGAAAGAGTTTTGCATCTAATCCTTATATATGTCGAGATCGCACGTAAAACCCTAGATCCCAAATTGGATATCAAACGGGGCTTAGATTTTAGGGTTGAACATTTTTCTCTTTCGTCGGGCCCGACCCAAACCACCCATTAACCCAAATATTTCTTCTTTCCAGAACTAGGAAAGGGTGAGATTGCAGCGGGCCGAAGAGCATTCGCAGTAGGCCTGCAAACATAGAAAAACAGGTCCCCAACCTCAAAAGTTACATCCTGCCGATGCGCATCAGCTTGTTGCTTCATCCAAGTTTCAGCTTTCAAGATTTCCTCAAGGATCTTGAACATAGCATTGCGTGTCAGAAGTTGTTCCTCAATCTCAGCAACTCATGTTTCACCAATCACAAAAAGAAAAATTGTATAGTGTTTTCATTTCTGGCAAAGCTAAGACGAGAGCAAGATTATCAAAAACAAGTATATTTAAATCGATTCGAAAAAGAAATTTCTTATTGAAATAAGCAATGGAATAATCAGCTTGCAATATTATAGGGTCAATTCATTTTCAAGAAGCGTCACACTCCGCCATGAACGGCTAAGTGAAACCTGGTAGTCGAGGATTGGTACTGCGGTCAAAGCTGGCTTGAGTTGTTGGAAAGCCTTCTCTACTGTAGGAGACCAGCGAAAAGCACTCTTTTTAGTGATATCAGTAAGCAGTCAGGCTATCATTCTATAACTCCACACAAACTTATATCAATGGCCTATTGATCCCAAAAACTCTTGCAACTCGTTCACATTACTTTATCAGCTAACACATAACTCCATAAGGTCTGAATCCAGGCTAAGATAATCATATTTTGGAAATGCGGCCGTGGCCATTTATTATTATGATGGAAGAAAGACTTAAGATGGAGAATCATCCCTTCCAGACAGAATCAGGGTGGTTTGGGAGACCAAGTTGAAGATGGAAAATCATCCCTTCTGCCAAAATTAGGGTGTTTTGGAAGACCAGGATTTGAACTAGATCGAGCGGATAACCTTCAACCAACGTGTTAACCCAATAGTTTTATTCGTTCCTTAGTCGGTTCCTCTCCGATCTTTAACCAAACCAATTGAAGTGGATCACCTAGAAATCATATTAGCCCTCTCAATAAGATCAGGCGTTTGAAGCAGTCAGGCAATCATTCTATAACTACATAAAAACTTACATCAATAGCCTATTGATCCCAAAAACTCTTGTAACTCCTTCACATTACTGTATCAGCTAACACATAACTGTCTGAAACCTTGATCAATCGCAACTCCTTTGTCTAAACCACATGTCCCAAAAAGGAAATTTTGGTATGACCACATAAAAATATAAATGCCTTGACGTAGTATTGGTTATCTTAGCGAAGCTGAAGGGTAATATGTAGCTTGAAAGATGGACATCATACCAGAATATCGTCAACGAAATAGATTATTCATTGCTAATTGAAAAGTTGATGGAGCATTAGTGAACCCAATGCACATTGTAGATTATTCACTGCTAATTGAAAAGTTGATGGAGCATTGGTGAAGTCAAATAGCATTTCAACGAATTCATAATGGCCTGAGTGAATGCGAAAGGCAATTTTGTGGATGTCTATGAGGTTGATGCGTATTTGGTAATAACCTAAATGTAAATCAATTTTGGTTCAGTTTTAGATCACGAAGACAAATTAGAAGATTCAAAACAAAATGTCAAAACCAGTTTCACTATTAAAACGATAAGTATAACACAGCAATATTAGGCGTAACCCATCATTGTATTAGTAATGAACAAAAATTCTTCCATGATAAAACTCCTACATAAGTTCAACATAATGATTGATGAATGGTCTAGGCAAAACCATAGAACACCTGAGATTCACTTTGACATCTCCAAATCCAAGGAACAGATGCGACAAGCTGGCAAATACTCTCAAAGCCTTCTTCCTCTTCTACCGCCCTTTCTGCGGGTGCTATCAGTTGGGATAGGAGTCACATCCTCTGCAAAATTACATACAAGCAAAAATCATTATCTCCCTATTTTTGGAATTAAATTACACACGACTTGCAGCAAAGCAGGACAATCAAAACAGTGTAAAGGATAACAAGACATCAAAAATGATGGCAAAACATTAAGACAAGTCAAACAGTAGATTCGGAAACCATCACTAAAGGTCAACAACAAAACAACTCAGATTTTTCCCAGTGTTGATCTTTGTGAATAGAAGACATGATAAGACTTTATATTCTTTTGTATCAATCTATACTGAGCATGTATGTCAAGCTAGACATGCAGAGGGAGTGCATCCTGCTTGGTTTTCTTAACAAGGAACTACTTACCATTAAGAAATAAACAGAATATAAAATCCTGTTAAACTGAACATGTACCTCTTTGACACTAATAACACCAAGAAAGTGCCAGTAAATACACTAAACAACAAAGGTTTTGCAGCAGAAATAACCCACAGAAGCCCTTTAAGTACATCAATTGCAAGTATGCAGCAAATCAAAAAAAATAAATGGAACACAAGGTAGTACCTATACGACCAATCTTCATCCCCGAACGTGCAAGGGCACGAAGAGCAGACTGAGCACCTGGACCAGGTGTTTTTGTCTTGTTCCCACCTGTAGCACGGAGCTTGATATGAAGGGCAGTAATACCAAGTTCCTGAATCATTCAAACCAGAAAATAGTCAGTACAGGCAACGATATGATTCATACAAGCTGCAAACAGAGAAACAATGGAGAAGAATGAAATTGCAACTCATCATTGCAGTTAAGAGAACTAGGCATCAAAGGATGCCTGATAATATGTTATTTTTCAAGTAAGAAAAGATGGGTGAAAAGAAAGGCTACTGAAGGTAGTTACAAAGAAGGGAGGATTAGTGGTAAAGGTAGGGATGGCAATGGGCAGGCCAAGCTGGCTGGCTGGTCTACACTATTTTTTAAAAAAACTTTGACAAAATAACGTTGTTTTGCACATTCCGGTTGGGCCACATGCCGGGCTGGGCCGGGCCAAGATTGCCATCCCTAGGTAAAGGTCCTTGAAGAAAGCTTTGTGGTCCAAAATTAGTTCAGAAACATTTCATCCAAAGGTAAAAGAATTTCAAAGTACACGAAGCCAACAGTCCAACTATAAGAAAATATGCCTCAAGTGCCTTAAAGGAAAGCAAGCAGCTTTTCCCTTGGTAGCAAGACCTAGTGGTAAGGACAACTACTTTAAATTCTAAATAAAAGTTATGGATAAGTTTATCAATTGATATTTTAAATAACCTTGCATCGTTGGGCAACATCTTGAGCTGCAAGCATGGCAGCATATGGTGAAGACTCATCTCTGTCAGCTTTAACCTTCATTCCACCTGTTTCAGAAACCAGACTTAGAAATAACAGTAACTCCACAAAATATAAGTAATGAATAAATGAAGAAAAGTAAGACCATATGCCAATAACATTCTGAAGAACATCACAATATTCGAAGGGAATTATGAACTAGATAAGTCACAACAAATAGATTCACATACACCCAAACATGTTTTCATTCTTTCTAGTTGCACAACAATTTGATTCACAAGCATGTAAATTTATAATCAAACAATCCTGAATGAATAATACCTTTCAATAGTTTCACTAGTTAGCTGTGAGGTTTCAATCTATAACAATAAGTATTATTTGTAATAAATAGAATAATATTATAAATAAGATAGGACAAATTTACTTACCAGTAATGCGAACAAGGGTTTCCCTTCCAGAAAGATCAGTTACATGCTGCAGTTTAAGGGGAACCAGATCAGTTTACAATTGAAGATCAACTATTGGATACTACTACAAATTGAAAAAACGCCTCCATCACTTACGATGAATGTGTCGTTAAATGAAGCATAGATATGAGCCACACCAAAAACATTCTCGCCATCCCTCACTGCGGGTCCAAGAGTCACATTTTCTTCCTTTGGTTCTCTAACCTTTCTTCTCGACTAGATATCACGAGCAACAAATCCAAGAATGACCAAGTCAACAACCAATACTACTTTTGGATAACAAACCTCAAAACGGCACAAGATATATCTTCAAAAAGAATGAAGCAATCCAATATGACCACATAAACTCAAAACCATCACCATTAACCACGAGGCAAAGATGTAGAAAGCTAGCATTCCCATAGCTAACAAGCAGCAAGTTATAGCGAATTTCGAGATAGCAGAACCTCTCACACATAATCTAACGTCAATGAGAGGAAAATTCTAGCATGAATAAAAGCATCAATACTAAAAAGAGATATAGATAGAGATACCATGGCTGCGGCAGCGAGAGAGCGAGAAAGAACGATGGGATCGGCTGGGTGTTTGCTATTAGAATATGAAAACCCTACTAAACGAGGTACTGAGTCTGTTTGCCCCCTATTGTTATATGTGGAGGACGACTAGGGTTTTACATTGGGCTAACACTTTTAAATAGAAAAAATAAATAATTCAAGTAACTACAAGAAGAGGCCCAAAATGAAGATGAGGCTCTCATTCTAAACCCTCATATAGAGATGGCTTAAAAGGCTCAAACTCAATCAGCCCGACGAGTGACTACAAAATGACCAGCTGGTTTGACCTGAGGCTCGAATTGTGATGACAAAATTGTTATAAAAGATAGAAATAATATGGTGTGCCACTAATTGTAGATGGTCACATGTGTATTGGGATGGTTTGATTTTACCTATACATATGTAGTAGATGGTCATGTGTATTGGGATGGTTTGGTTTTACCTACACATATGGGGTAGATGGTCACATGTGT
>JAOQMR010000002.1:31782663-31800440 GCA_027563865.1 Erythroxylum pelleterianum
ATTCTTCTCTTCCAAATACTCTGAAATTTTAGTTTCGGTTTTATAATACGTTAAATTTTAGTTTCGGTTTTATAACAAAAATAACGTTGTTGTTTTGATATTTTTTAAAAATAATAATTTGGTCCTCACAACCTTGGGCCTGGGCTTGAGTAGGGGTCGGCCCAAGTCTAGCTTGGACGTGTCTAGGTGGGGCCGGCCTTACCCTATTCATTGACAACTCTACTTGAGAAAATTTTGTATTTTTTAATGTAAATCGTATCAAATATTATATTTAATTTTAATTTTATAATAAATATTATGACTTATAAATTTTTTTTCCTATTATTGATAGTTAATTTTTCCTATTGTTTACATTCTTTTTATTTTATTTTTATCTTATATAATTTTGTATGATCAATTATAAGTTAAATACATTTATATGCAATTGCATGTAATTTGTTTCATATCATTTTATTTTTATTTTTATTCTTTTTAAATATTAATTAGTCTAATTAGTGAATAATTTCTTTAATTAGTTTTTATGTACACTTTTTTTCTTAATTTTGAATCAAATAAATTTATTGACATTTTCTTTTTGTTTTGAAGAAATTTAGGTAAATAAATTTAGAAATTAATAGAAAATGTCTTATAATTCCTTTAGATATAGGAGAAGGATCAAAGCCCTTTGATGACCAAAGAACCTTTTGGTCCTTTCTTTACCTTCGTAAATCCCAGAATAAGATACAATATGTAAGAATCATCAATGTGGAAAGGGAGGAAGAGGGCTTCAAATCTTCCGTACCTTTTTTTCTGTACCATCTGTTCCAACATCCCATGTATTTAAATTTTCTCTCTTAATTATTGTATGACTAGATGTTACTTGAAACAGGCGGAGACAATTAAAAAAAGGCCCAGAAGAAGGAAGAGGGCTGTTGGCATGAAAACTTGAAACTTCTTTTCATCTAATAACAACATACCCGGTGCAAAAGACTCGCCGCTTTGTCAAGGTCTAAAAAGGGTCATGATGTATGTCACTTTTCTTTTGTATTTTTACAAAGAATTTGTTTCTATGACTTAACCTATGATCTTAGAGCAAAATACCTTCCCCTCTCCCTATGGTTGCCCTTCTTCTCTTTTCCATAACCGCTTACTTTGCAAACAATAATTGCATCTTCCTTTTCCTTTTGCAAATTGCTTTACACTTTGAAGTAAAGGCTCGCCATTACAACTTAAGCTTTCATTATTTGTTACTTTTTTCTCTCAATGGTTGTGGGGAACAAACCAAGTTAATGTATTGTGAAGTATGGGCTGTAGTTGCAATAATGATCATTGAGCCAATTCATGACTCGAAAGGATAATCCTTTTGAAAGCATCATTTTCAAAGCAAAACAGTAACAACATAGCAGAAGGAAGTCAAAAGAAGCTATCTTGTTTCATACAATACCCCTTAAATCAGACCCCTCACTTGGATACACTGGATTGCAAGCAGAATTCAATCAAACATATATAATTTTTACACGTGTAGTCAGATCACTGGCTGACTTTAGTTTGGTAACGGAGGCCGACCTCGTCCCATGGTGAATCCTCTGGTTCCATCAGGCATTTTAGGGCCCGGGGGCGGCTTTGATGGCTCAATGTTATGAGTAGTTCCATGTCCTGGGAAAATTAACATTAACAAACGCTAAACAACAATAGAAATGAAATCCAGAAGAAACGGCAAGTGAATTACCCATCCCATTAGTGGGATGATGCTTGTTCTTTCTTGTTCTCCGATTTCGACCTTGTTGACCTTTTTTCTCCTTTGATAAGTGATCCACTACCTGATGTATAGTCGACACAGACAGCATAAATGAACTCAGTGAAAGATGGTAATGATTTCACACGGTCTGCATCACAAACAATTCTTACTATTCTAGCTCCATTTTGCAAATGAATAAAAACAAACTACCATCCGCAATTGTAAATAGTTTTCCACATGCTCCCGCCCCTAATAACCGACGATTAGCAAGAGCTTTTCCTCGTCTAAATCCTACGAAACTTGATGAGTTGATCCACCAACACGTCCTACTTTTACTGCTATAGCAGGAGTTACTCCATGTATATATACTATAATACCACTCAGAACCCAGAGCAAATCCGAGTTTGTTTGATAATTTGGCTAGCATTATCAACTTGACTTTAGATCACTGAACCAATGCAAAAAGTCATGACTCAAGAACAACCTCAAACATCAGCCCACATACGGTTACTCACATGATCCTAGTTTAAACCCACAGGATACAGAACCTAAAATGTTTTAACACGTGAACTGATAAAGGCTCCAACTAAATGCTTACCTCTTCCTCAGAAGCCTCATTGGGATGCTCACTGAAGTTATGATTGACCTCATCTCCAGTCTGACTTGATACATGGCCAGCGCCATTCTTTTCAGAGTCATGATCTCTCCAAGATTGTTTTCTCGTTCCATATTTCCCCTAAATCCAGAAGAGCAACATCAAACCTTAATAAAATCGACTATAGACTACAAAAAGCGACCACTCACCATTCGCGAAAGTAACTTGACCCTCATGCCATTTCTCCAATCCTGTTCATTGTTCAAAGTAGCAACCTGCTCCAAATTCCAGAAGAAGTGATGAATTGAATTCATTAACCAGTCATTAAAAATCCATAAAAAGAACTTTTATTCTAATCTGAGACTCACAGATCTTTCAGCAGCCTCCACAGAATCATACTCCACTATTGCATGCACCTACATTCCGGAAACCAAAGAATTGAATAGGGATGTTTTTTTTAAAAAATAATTTCGCCCAGATACAAGCTTACAGAAGTAGAATTAAAGTTTTTTCATTCACAACATAATGTTCCTAAAACAAAATGCTTGCTTACAGAAAATGAATACAAAAAAAGAAACGAAAACTCCTTGGCTCAAATTGAAAGCAATTTCATGTAACATTTTAGTTGAAGGTGTTCAAATACGAATATGTGATAATAAAGCAGGTTGAAATCAGGTACAAGTAATTTTATAACATCACTAGCATATTTCTAGTACTCTCTCATATAGAAGAGGCATATTTTTCAACTAAAATAATAAAGTGACAGTTGAAAAGCACAAAATTAATGTTTTCCTACATGTAGAATATCATGAATGCACCATTACATATTCCATCTATAATGCAATAGAAGCAAAAAAAACGCAGACACCATTTCGTTTAGAAGATGCAGTTGTCCAAGCATAGGCCAACAAGAAATTAACAGAATGGAAATTGGGAAAATAGTAAAGTAGTTACCCCATAGTTAAAAAAACATGATTATAGATAACACAAAAAAGCTAGAAAATGCAAATTCTCAACTGATAGGATATTAACATGCATGCCTTGTTACTGATCAGAATATCTGATTTGCTTCCTTTTTTTGACTCTTCCACAGCATGCGGGTCATGGATGGAGATTTTCTGTATCCTGCAATGTTTAGAAAACAAAAAATGATGATCAAACCAGCAATGCATTAGGAAAACATAGAATATGTTAAAAAGCATACTTTCCAGCTCCACCAAATATTTTCTGGATATCATCTTCTGAGTGATTGTTTGGAAGATTCTCTACCAGAACAGTGCAAAACTGGCCCACATGTTGCAGGTTAAAAGGTTTCCAACATTACATACCAAAAAGAGAAAAAAGATATATTAAGACACCTGAATTGAAATACCTTTGGATCTTTAACCTCATTCAAAGGAAAAGGATGAAGACGTTTCACCTTCTTTCCATCTGAGCTTACAACCTATAAATCAAGGGGAGATGACTATGACTCTATTTTTCGCCCGATGAACAGAACACCAGAATTGATGTTGCATAGTTCAACTAATGTGGAATGTCATAATGGAAAAGATGTTGAGTGGGCTTTTTACCAGAAAAGAAGATTCCCTAAGTGCATCCACAGTAGTTGTAATGTCTCTGGTGAGCTTTTTCATTTTCCTAAAGGAAGCAATAATTGAAATAGGAACTGCAAGAAATACATGAAGTGAATTCAAAACATAAGCAATTCACATGATACAAGTTGGGTAGGAGATTTGAAATTAGAAGTAATCACTAGAATAACAGTTTACAAAGGTGCAGAGAAACTTTCCATGGTTTGCATTCTTCAAGCAACCTCAGAAAAAGAGCATGCTGACCGTGTGAATATATTGATGTTATATTATTGATTATTATTAATGTTGGGAAGAAACCATTTACTAGAAGCTCTGACTATGGACCATGAGAAAACAACCGAGGGTACCAATTCTGCATCCTCTACAATCATCACAAAACTAAATCTCTCTGTTTAAGACCATTGATAAATGTCAAAAGCATGCCTGGGTTTCAAAGAAGTGTGAATAGTTGTATGGAAAATAACCATCTGTTCTATGAAGAAGCTGTTCCACGTGGTTACGAAGCCTCTTAGGAACTGTAAACCAGGGCAAGGAGCATAGTTTGTTTAGATAGGCAAGAGGAAAGATGGTTCAAACTTCAAAATATTGATCTTTCAGAAGAAGCTAGGGAAGTGCATCAATGGGAGACAAAACAGAAGCTTGTTATCAGTTTTAAATTCATCTTTGTGACTATAAAAATAAATGAACATAAACCATAAAGAAAAAGGGAAACACAGATCAGAAGTAAACAATTAGCAACATCCATGGAAAGCTCATAATTGTAAAGTTGTTTGGGAAGAACAACGACGTTTTCAACATTTTTGGATATTAAGACTGTTTTAGAACTCACTTAGAAGCCTCAAAATACAGTAATAAGTGACAACTGTTAATAGAGATGGAATCAGACGGAATATAGCTGCTAATCATGAAGATCAAGGCCTGATGTCCGGCACAACAAAAACAGGCTGCACCAGGAAAACATCCGGGCCAAGCCATCTCTCAGAAGTACCTGTTTCAATTCTTCATCTTCCACATCTCTATTCTTAAACTTCCAATGGTCTTTAAAGGAAACAAATTCTTTTAATAAACAAATTGATCACGGAAAATGGATGAAAAAGAAGGGTTTTATCAGGCAGTAGTAACTTATTTCAGGATTATCCAGGCTATATTTGACAGAGGACCAAACAAAATGTACGAATCAGGTTATAGGACTGTTGTATGATCACACCTATTCCACTTTAAGAAGATCAGTTCATAATGTAAGCATAAGTGGAAGTAAAACATTGATTATAGTCACTTCCAGTTTTCAAATCACTGAATTAGCCCCTTTCTTGGGTGAAGATTCTATTTTGAAAACCGCAATTCCTAGACACTAAAATGCAGCACGCGCATCATAAGAAAAATAGCCAGTCAAAACCTTATACACAGGCCGGTATCCTGTGCTCGGTTATAAATAATCAAGAAATAGAAAAGAAAGAAAGAAAAAAGTACATACCAAACCCTTCCTTGTGCTTCTTAATCAAGCTTATCAGGTGTTTGTCAGTGGCCAAATTTTCATCGCTGAAGTAATACTCAACCTGCGATATCAGCAAACAGCTTCCATATAGCATTCACCAAAATCAAATATAAGGACCTCCAACAGTTTCAAATAAATAAATGAAAGGGCCCGCAAAACACATAACAGAATCTTGAAAAATCACCTGCTTGATGATTCTCTGCTTGAGATCCTGAGTTTGAACATGACCGTGATCGGGATCCTCATCGTGGTCGTAGTCTTCATCAGACCTGGAAGCGTGAATCTCAGCGAAGGAGCCTTCAGGTGTTCCGACCGGTATGACCTGAGGCGGCGGAGACGATGTCTCTTGGGGGACGTCGGTGGGCCCTGTTTCTCCGTCCATGCCGAGGCGGAGGAGGAGGAGGAGAAGAGAGAGAAATGGAAAGACCTCCTGTCCCGTCCTCTGGCCTTCTCCCGTTCCTTTTTATAGGGACACTACAGTAAACGGTTCCAAGTTTCATTACGCCTTTTGGCTTCGACGACAGCTAGTCTCCATAAACGACAACGTCATACCATGTTTCATTTTAAATACAGTTCGCATACATATATACGGTGACGTTTTGCAGTTTTTAGATATACTTGTTAGCGACATCAAAGGACAGTTCTGTCTCTTTCAACATGTTTAGTGCATGGAGTAAGAAAAAAAAATAGAATAATTTCGGTTTATCTCATGCAGACAAACAATACATAGCCGCTTAGCGCTGTAATTCCGCTAATTAGGGGTGAGCATTATTCGGATTGGGCCGAATTAATTCGGATAAGTAAATGCTAAATTTTGGGTAATTCGGGCAAGTCAGGGTATTACTTGAATTATTTTCGGGCCGGAACGAGTAACTCTGAAAAATATTAGGGCCAGCCCGATTACCCGAATTAGGTTTAAAAGAATTATGAAATAGAGTAATTCGGATAAATCGGGTAATTCGAGTAAATCGGGCCGGGTAAGTTCGGGTAATTGAAAGTTCGGGTTCGAGCCGGGTAAGATAGGAAAATTTTCGAGTAATTCGGGCCGGGCCCGAACAGTGAAAATTCGGCCCGAATGCTCACCCCTGCCGCTAATATGTAGCTTAATCTTATCAATACATTTAAGTAAAAATTGATTAATTAAAATAGAGGATCTAATCTTGTCACTTAAAACATAACCCAGGCTCGGATCAAAGATATGAATATTGTTTCATATCGGTATCAGATCAAAATTAGTTCGAAACAAAGGTTGATCGTATGGGATTTAAATGTCGGTTGGTATCAGCCTGTTCGATCAAATATTAGTCGGTACCGAAAATTTTAAAAAATAGAAAAACTTTTTTGCAAAATTTATAAAATCTTCCTCCCTCCTACCTCTCCTTCTCATTTTTTTTAAAATTTTGTCAATTAATAATTTTATTTACTTCAAAATATTTAAATTTTATTTTTAAAATAACATAAATATTTTTATTACTAATAATAATTATAAATTAAATAGAACTTAAAAATAAATTATTTTTATTTAAATTTATTTAAAAGTTTATTAATATACTATTGATAAAATTTTATTTTTTAAAATAAATAATTTAAATTTTATTATTTATAAACTAATATTTATTTTATATATTTTTAATTATTGAATTAAAATTATTTGAATTTTATATAATTTAAAAATATATTTTAGATTTAATTATATTTATTAATAATTATTAAATTAATTTTATAAATTAAATTAAAATTAAAATTATTATTTATTATTATAATTTTTGAAGATAAGATTAAAAATATACAATACAATTATAAATTTATAATATAATAATAGACTATTTTATAGTTTTTAAAAAATTTTAAGAAATCATAAATTAAAAAATCACCTAAAACAATACATAGTATTAACTAAAACAATAGATAGTATTAACTCATACTAGTACACTTTCGTACCAAAATCTAACTCAACACGAAATTCGTAACATTAGAAAGTGTTTTTAATTTTTACTTTCTTAAGATTTAAGTATCCAAATTTGAGATGACAAAAATCCGACCCAACTCGAACTAGGCCTCCCAACCCGACACTTAGTTCATTATCATCGGTGGCGGAGCTCCAAAAAATTTTATGCGAAAAAATTGTAATTTTAAGTTTTGAACTCGTAAAAAAATTAAAATTGTGCTCACATTAAAATTTTACCCCATTAATTTTTTTTACTTCCAGTAAAATTTTGCCTCACTCAAAAAAATTTCTAAATCCACCCTTATTATCATTCTTAATTATAATCGAGTATTATTTAAATTAAGTTAATATTAATAGTAATTTAAAGGACTACGTAGTTATAATCCGTTTTTACTTTTTTATTTTACGAAAAGCCTATTTATGTGATCAAATTAAAAAAGAAAGGTAAAATAATCCAAAACTTTTTAACTTAGATGTCACGCTCTTACACGACATATATATATAGAGAGAGAGAGAGAGTGTGGACAGGCGGGATTTTAGCATAACTATAGAATGCCATGCCATGTACCACATCGGACACAAATAACAGGAACGTGGAGGCAAGAAAAGCCTAAAACAAGATTAAAATAGTAGGCCACAAAAGGAGCCCAAGAGGCAGAGTGAAGCCACTTCGGGTAGCCCTCGAGAACCAAACCCGGACATCGTCCAGCACTGGTCCGCAAAGCGAGCTCATATCATCAGTCCTGGTGTTGTAGTAGACGCTATAAAAAGCAATGCGAGTCCTATCCGCCTTGGCGGTGAAATTGAGGTCGGCGGCTTGGAAGGTGGAATTAGAATCAGGTGTGTAATGGAAGTTCTGGGCCTGATCTCCAGCAAAAGCCATGACTGCCAGGGGCTGCTTGCACTTGTCGTCAGCATGGCCCAACGAGAACTTCATGGTGTATGGCTTATTAGGCGTCGTTTCCACCATTTGTGATATTATGCCTTCTTTGCCCGACACCAACTCAATCGCACGCTTCCCTTCTGGTACCGCGTAATGGTACGAATCTATGTATCGTACTGCCCTGTTGGACTCCACTGTCCATCCTGGTAATGAGGACGTTTCTTCATCAAGGTTGGTCGGTAGCAGCACCCCAAGTGAAACATTCCTGAACATCCATGGTCCTTCCTCAAAGTCACCATTCAACACCGCGTTATCTGCCAGAAATAACAGTGTTTGATCTCATTGGACGCTCATCATGACTTAAGCCTTTCGTCTTTTTTTAATTAATTAATAATAATAATACCTTTGGGTTTATCAGGAGAGAAAAGCTTCTTAATGGCAACGTCGTCAATGATGGGTCCACACGTCGGGTCGTCTTCCATGCCCGGATTTCTAAAAACAAGCCTGGCCTTATCCTCTTCTGCCTCAAAAGCCCACGCGTAAGGGTCCCACCCTTGCACGTTATACAATGTCTGCAAGTCTATCGTCTGTGATGCAGGCAGTACGGACACGTTTAGTGACTCCAGCTGTGCGCACGTGCGAGCCGCGCTAAACGTCACGGAGTAAATAGACCCTTTCTCCACCGTTATTTCCTGGCTCATCTCCGCGTCATTGCCCAATCTCACCGCGTGTCTACCCTGCGGTACGATGAGGATCATGCCACCCTGCTTTTCCCCCGAAGACACCAGCTCTACGGTGCCGTTTGTCTTCCAACTCGGGATATCGCTGGCCCCGTCCGCTACTGCCCCACTCGGGAAGCCATTTGCTGGCGTCATTTCGAAGTCACCGTTCGCCACCAAGCCTAACAAATCAACAATACAAATGATACATTATGATACCATCTTAAATCATTGGCTTGGTACTTGGGAACTAAACCTTCGCATATATACATATTTGAAGTAGAGAAGATGTGCAAATGCTGAGCCTGAGTTCATTTACCGACGAAAAGCAGTTGGATGGATAAGCTTATCTTTTCATGGGGCTCGGAAGAAAACATCAGAAAATGTCCAAGGCACATTAATTCATTGCGAACAAAACTCATTTCATTCTCTAGCCTAACTTGGATTCCTCTGGGATTTTGCTCTTGGGAATCCCAATAAGACAAGGTAGTGATGTGACGTGAATTCACGTATCAATGCACGACAGACGATTCGGGCGGATCTCACATTGACTATACGGGTCCTACGCACCTTCAGGCCTTGGCCTCCGTACTTTGACAAGAACAGAGGGCTAATGCTTTTACTACCCACTCTTCTTTAACTTTTACCACCAGCTTGCAGCTGGAGAGTGGGATGCTCACCAGTTTACTTCCAGGCACATCATCCTTGACAGGAATATGATCCACCATTTCTCCACCAGTCTAAATGGACAGGAGCCTACTCACACTGTAGGCAATCATAACATTCTCGGTAGGAAATTAATTATACTCAAGAGGATAAGTTCCTCATTTGGATTACACGGAAGACATTGGGATGTGAGTTAAGTGAAACAAGTAGCCAGGACACTCATGGGTGGCGGGGCCCAGGGTCTTGTAGGTTTGGAGACCAAAAGCACACTATTCATGCCTCTGGCTCTGTGTTAGTAAACCACTACAGGCAGGACCATCTAAATTAATCCCCCATCAGTTGGGAGTGCGTTGTCTAGAGCATCCAATTACAGGCAACGGTTCTAATTAAGCTTTCACAACTTACCAAGCGCGTAAAGCTTCTATCTTTACTGAATACTGATACCAAAATGAAACATTCTGTCTCTGTATGTTACCGTAACTTAGCTTTCCTTCTAAAAGTAGTTAAAGAGCTCATAAAAACTATTGATACATTGATAATGATGTGAACAAACACGGCAGCCAAAAAGCTGCCCTGTTGAAACTTCAACCAGCATTCACTTAATCCCAAATGGGCACAAAAGAAAGCTTTAAAATCCTGAGACCTGAGATGAACAAAATGATTTTTAAGTAGCAGCCAGAAGCCCAGAACATGAAAACTAATAAGCCAGTCTCCTGAATCAATAGAAGATGCAGTCTCTGTAACGAAACACATTCCACATCCTCGTTGAAGCACAATGACAAGTATGTAGGGAGTAATTAAGATCTCAGAAATAGCAATGACCCAGAAACATATAGTAGAAAAGAATGGAAAGAATAAAGAGTTATCAACTTGTAAGACCCAGAAAAGCACAATCCGCCGATGTTTTAGAGA
This sequence comes from Erythroxylum pelleterianum, assembly GCA_027563865.1. Taxonomy (NCBI): domain Eukaryota; kingdom Viridiplantae; phylum Streptophyta; class Magnoliopsida; order Malpighiales; family Erythroxylaceae; genus Erythroxylum; species Erythroxylum pelleterianum. The sequence continues at coordinate 31,793,191 of JAOQMR010000002.1, forward strand.
TTGGAATGGAAAATGAGTGAGGAAAGAAGCAGTGAAAGCATACCATCTTCTCCAAGTATCGCAGTGGCGAAGAGTGCCACGAGAAGCACCGACAAAACGAACTGCTTGCCTCTTGTCAACCTCAGAGACATCCTTTGCTAAGTGTTTCCTTCTCTCGTTTGTGCCGCGGTTCCTACTAGACAGAATGAACGGAAGAGGAGGGAAAGAGAAAGGGCAAGTGTGTCCTTTTATGCAAGATTCTGGCTCTCTCGTCTTTACTCTTGCAACTCTTCTTAAGTCGCAGTTACTTTAATCAAAGCTCGTAGTACTATACAAAAAGACATTTTTTTAGATTAAAGGAAATATCTTAAAGTGGGTAAAGAGAAAGAACAGTAAAAGAAAAACGCTCATGGCTTCCGTAAAACAAGATTCGTGGTCTCTTTGTCCTCTGTGGGACCGCGCCGAACGACACCACTTTGACACCGCTCAATGCTTCCCGGCTTTATTTCAACTACACTTACTCATGGTCCAATCGCATTTTTGTTTAAGCTGCATGAATTGGGTTATATCCTGCGGACTTTTGATGCTTTCCCTCCAAAATGTTCAGATGTCACTCTTAATTCTAGCGCCTCGTGTAAAAAGAACTTAAAAACGTTGAAAAAAGTGGCAACATGGACAAGACGTTATGTATAATGTCGTTAAATTAGATACATGGTGTCGGATAAGGGATCAATTCTTTACCCATCCATTCAATAATAGCACACAAAAATAGAAACAGTTATCTTGTGCCTGTAGGCAAGGTGACTGGTAAAAACCTAAGTTCCTGATGACTTTGGTGGCACGATGCCCACTAATCCGTGGCTCGACCAAAACGATCAGGCTCGGTTTGTGGATTCGGAGATAGTTTTTAATGATAGGTTTGAAGGTCCGACCTCCAATTCCTTGACAATTCCAAAAGAAGATTTTCATGAAAACAGGTAGGAGAATTAATCTGCGTGCAAATTGACCCACAGACTCGAACTGGCCAGTGTGGAGCTCTTTTCCTTGGCACATCATCACTACTGAGTTCTTCCGTATGCCAGCCCAAGACCGGCTCACCACCAATCTTCATTCTCACCGCCAAGTTTTTGCGCACGATTGGTCCATCCTGTTTGGTGTTACCTGTTGGTTTCTTTGGACCTGGCGTAATCGGTTCCTCTTTGATGAGCAGTTCTTTTGGCCGTCATCACCTATTTCTGTTATTTTGTCTTATGTAGGTCAATTACACCAAGCATCTAGGTTGCAAGGTGGAGTGGGCCCAAGCTACTGGCCTCGACATGCACAGTTGATTGGATGGTGCAAGCCCCCTACTAGGTGAGTCAAGCTAAATACAGACAGAGCATGCAAACGACACCTACTCTCTGCCACAGCAGGCGGCATCATACGGGACAGTGGCAGCAATTGGCTAGGAGGCTTCAGTCAGAACCTTGGCGCATGCTCGTCGGTGACTGCCGAATTATAGGAAGTATATACTGGGCTCACACTTGCTTAGAACCTAGGCTATCGTCAGATTGAACTCGAAGTGGACTCGCTTCCGGTGATTAATCTCCTATCGTCTGCGGCTAACTGGGTTAGGGCTCTCAATCTCCTAGTTCAGAGTATTCATACACTGTTCACTTGGAATTCGACGATTATCCATCGCCACATTTATCGAGAGAGCAACAAATGCGCATACTGGTTCATGAACTATGCCACACATTTTGATTTAGGAACCACCACTTTTATAAACCCACCTATTAGGTGCCACCCGTTTCTCATTGCAGATATGTCAGGACTCTATATCCCTCGACTTGTAGTGTAAGCTATTTTCGATTCTCCCCTCCATCATTAAAAAAATTCATATCGAGCCGGAGGCTTTATTAGTTACCAGTTCGATCGGTTCGACCACCAGTCGATTCGGTGTGACATCATAATTACGCAATAATTATATTTAATTATATATAATATTAGTAATATTAAACAAAATAGCAAAAATATACCAAATAATATAAATTTATATACTTCTACTAGATTTCTGGAGAAAATGTCGTTTTACTTTTGAAAGAATAAAAAAAACGCATCAACCTTAAAAAAACAGAATAAAAAATTTATTGAATTAATGACTAACCGGTTTGACCAGTTCCGGTTTAACCGGTCAATTGATCGGTTTGCACTGGTTCAATTGGGGTCTGATTTTTAGGGATCACTCAGACCGGATAGCCTACCGGTCCGGTTCAGGTTTCAAAACCATGCCCGTAGGGTTAGAAATAGTGTGAAATTGGTTGCAATCCTTAATTTTAGGCGAAAGCAGATCACTTGTTCTACTTTTGTTGTTCCAAATTATCTTATCTATATATTTACGTGGGACTTATATAAATATGTGGATGAGATAAATTAGAACAATATAATAAGAATAAAAACAGCATACACCTCTCATTTTTAGACATATTTTGTTATAATAATACACGAGTTTTACTTATATGTTTCAAATTGAACGTAAAAAGAGAAAAAATGTAGAAAATATCTTACTTCGATTTTATAACTTCAAACGAACTTTTTAAAATCAAAACAAATTTGAATTTATTGTGGCTTTCACAAAATTCAATCGACAGAGGTCGTTAAGGTTTTTATATTACTTTCTTAACACGTGAATTTTTAAATGAGTCAGAGTATTTATATGTTCATAATTTACTTAAGCAAACCTTAATCTTTTATATACAATATTTATACCGAACTTTTCTATCACATACTCGATATGGATTTGATCAACACTAAATGAAGTCTATTTTGTTTACTAATTTTAACCCATAACTCAAATCTTTTATTTTATCACTCTATCATTTTTATCTTGATTAAACTTGATTACCTTAATCTATAATTTATTAAAAACGTTAAAATATAACTAAGTATTGTCGATCCCATAAGAAAATATCTAACTTAGGTAATAATAATAACAATAATTTAATAAAAATTTCATTAATCGCAAAATTTGAAAAGTTCTGAAAATACGTAACTTTCGTCCTGGTCCCTCCGTAGTCCTTTGGGTTTTGCTTGCAATTCAATTAAGCCTAAAAGGACATCAGACGTGACAATCCACTTCATTTTTGGCCTTAAATTCACAACAGTAGATATGAACATGGGAAAACAGAATAGGAAGTCTTAAATCAGAAGCCACCGTTGAACGGTAGGCAGCGGATAAGTTGATAGATGGGGCAGATACTTTAATTTGAAAGCTCCACGGTAACTTCCTTTCTGGTACCCGAGGTCATACATCTTGTGTGCTTTGATTTCTGCTACGGTTGTTTTGATTGGCTTTGCTGTAGTTTTCATCTTTCTGCGAGTATGTTTTATATCAAAAGGGTATTTTAAATATTATTTATGTGCATTATTTTGACAACAAGAAGGTGAGGATGGAAGATGGGATTATTCAACAGATTACCATTGATGAGGCTACTCTGACACTATAGTTTCCTTGAATCTCGATATCATGAAGAACATGCACATGGTAACTAGGAAACGGGACCGGTGTGTGACATATCTATAGTAGTTGGAGCTTAGAATAAGCAAGAAGCTAGTGGAGTAGTGTGACTGCCCTTATATACAGAGCAATAACCAAGACCAGGCTTCTTGTTAGACTCTTAAGTTTAGATTGTGGAATCGTGCGAATGTTGGCGAGTCGTGGTTAATGCTTGACACTCAAGTCGACACGAGAAAGGCATATTGACAAGGAAATAAGGTGAAATCTTGCGAGTTGGTGAGCAAAACCCAAGGAACTTGCAAATAAGCGAGGGATGCGAGAAATATCGACAAAGATCTCGAGAGTAGGCAAGAATCGATACATGTAAACGCGCATTGGCGAAAATCTTTGATGAGACGTAAGATTCGAATGTGAGACTGCACGGAGATGACGAATTAAGTCATGCGTGACCCTAGGGTGCACAAGAAAACGCAAAGGAATGTGAGAATGCGCGAAAGCATGCGAACGCGACAAGACGCATAAGCACTTGACTTCGGCGAGACAGGTAGGAAGTACGCGAGGTTTTATACTAACTTGGATTGTAACTTGTACTTAGTCATGGAGCAACAAGACTGCATCATGAGAGAACTTGAACATGAAAGATGGACTTGCCCATGGAAATACATTGATAGGCCTATGTGCGGATAGGCCTTAGTGACTTGGAAAATATATCAACAGTGACGTAACAACTATTAGAGTTAAGATCTATTCATTCAATCATTAAGTCATTCACTCGTTGAGAGAAATCACTCAGAGGAGAGAGCTTTGAAAGTTGAGAGCTTTTGGGGGAGTTTTCATTGTAAGGGCTTCAAGTAGGGAGTTCCTTGTACGTGATTCGAGAAAGAGGTACTTGTATTTTTTATTAACATTTTGTTGGGAGTTAATGAAAGATTAGCTTTGGTTATATATCTCCTATTGTTTTTTTTACTATGTTATACACTTGTGTTAATTTGTATGTGAGAGAAACATTTTAAACACTTGTGTGCGCGTGAGGTATTCAAAAGATAACAGAATTATTTGGCGACATTCACGTGAGAAGGCTGAATCTTACTTCAGCAAACCGAAGTGGGATTACCGTATGAAGGTGGGCGCGACTTGTGGTAAAAAGTTCTAGCTCAAAGTAGACTTTTGTGACACTTCCCATAGCAATCGTCTCATAATCCAATAAGAGAAGCTGAGCAGTTGGATGATTCATTAAGTAGTGCAAGCTCACCTAGGACTCTAATGTCACCGGACATTGAGATCAGCTGAAGATAATCCAATTAGAGAAATACACAGGCAAGATCCTAAAAAGTGCAGTGTGTTATTTGGACCAGACAGTAGGAGTTGATGAAGCGTGCAATGTAGTTGCAGACATTCGACGCCTCCTTGGGAGAGCGTGGTGTTGCTCTCTTCAACCTACACTCAGAGAGGGGAATCAGAGTGCGGATTTTCTAGCTCAACAAGGGTCTTCTGGCTTTTCACGTTGGACTCTTTGGGATTTCCCTGGGCCACGTCTTGATTTGCTTCTCCAGTATGATGCTAGATCAGTTGCGTTCTTGAGGATTTCGTTTCTCTCCACAGTACCTAAAAAAAATGAGGGAGGTTATGGTCATGATGTTAGAACACCTCGTAGTCTCAATACCGCCCCCGCCCATTAGAGCTGCCATGTCATCTTTAAATTCACAATAGATGATTGAGCACATGAAATCTTTTGTTTCCAAAATAATAATCTAATCTTACTTCAGTTAATTTTGTCCACGTGTAGATAAAATTAACTAACACGTAGTTGGAATCAACAGAACCATGCTTAAGCCAATTGTAAGGCACCACTTGAGGATACTTAAGTAACAGAATGATGGACACAACAACGATTCATGATGCTTATTAGGTGTTTTGTTTCTTTTATTTTCATTTCACTTTATTGTTTATTGTTTATTGTTTATTGTTTTGTTTTGTCTTAATAGTTAGCAAGGTTGTGCTACCAAACTCCTTTTACACTGTTATTACCTTTTATTTTCATTTAATTGCTATTTATTTCTTTTTTTACATTTTATCCCTTTTTATTGTTCCTTTTGTAAAGATATCTGCATTTAATTGGGATAAAAATTACGACAAGTTTAAAATCGTAATACTTATTATTCAAGGAAGTATTACGTCATTATTCCTTTCTCACTCTGCCTTTTAAGTGCGGTGAAGGAGTGTAATGAAAATATCGAAGAATTTTTTTAAACATGGGTTAATTATAAAGCTTATTATAATCCTTATTATTTATTCTTATTAACTAAAATCTCAATTTATTTAAAATATGTCTAAAATAAATTAGGTTATTATTGATTATTGAGTTGAATTAGTATGCAAATGATAAAAGTTGAAATAGATTTGCTTTTATAAAACATATTTTTAGCAGTCATTAAAATAGTTGATTTGAATGAAAATTGCAAATTATTTACAAATATTAAGCCTAATTGTGAGCTTTTGATCCTAAGAGCAACTAATTACTATATTATGTTCTTTTATTCTTTGTTGTTCATCTATCATACACAGTTAGATGATTCTAAATTTTTCTTTTATTATTCATGTTGAGATCATATTGTTAGGCTAGAGGCATTAAAATGATAAAGACATTTAGATTTAACCAGTTATCTTAACCTATTTTTCTTTGATTATTATCTACCCTATTTTATCCATTAGGAGTAATTAATTTTTAGATTTAGCCTTTTCTTTAATTGATGATAACCAATTATCTTGTTTTTTCTTGAATACTTTTCATTTATTTTTGAACTTGATGGATTTGCATTTACTTGATTACTTAAAACTTAGATTAATTTAAAAAAAGGTCAATTATGCTTATGATTTATAGTGCATAAGTTTATCATTTGTCAAGTGTATTGTTGTTAAAGCCTTCTATTCTCTCGAAAGTGACTTAAAGTTATAACTTTGAAAAAAAAGAGAGGCAAAAGAAAGCTCAGAGAGTGAGATGAATTATGATTGTTCTTGTTGAAATCTTTGTTTAAAGGATCTATATTATAAAATACCAAGTTTTATGTAGTCTTGTTTGTGTAAATCACTACAAGAAAAATGACGTTTTCCGACGGAATATTCCGTCGGAGAATTGAACATTTATGTCAGAAATTAATTTTACCTACGGAAAGGGACGAAAGTAGAAACCGTCGTCAAGTAGGCTGTCGCTATTATTTACCAACGGATCATTACCGTCGGTGTATTGTCAACGGGAAACCGACGGAATATTATATGTTGTTGTTATGTTGCGACGGACATGGATTAACAATATCGTCAGTGAAATTTGTTTTTCACCGATGGCTTTTTTCCGTCGGTATATTTAGGGACGGACTAACCGTCGGTACGTTCATAGCGATATCTGAAAGTAAGTGTGAACGTTAACGACGAAACTATAGTCCGTCGAAAAAATCTATCATTTACCGACGGTCGATTTTACGTCGGCATTTACATTTCAGGTTTTTGTACTGACGGAATATTTCTTTCCGTCGGAGAAAGTTTATATATACTGACGGAATTGTCAAATCCGCCAGTATTATGAAAACCTAATAACATAATGTTATCTTCCGCTAAATGCATATTCTCTAGAGTTCCCTTATCTGTGCATACGAACAAAATTTGTACATTTGTAGATATTTGTGTAATAAGAAAATTAGATGAGAAATACAAAGTTTAAAGAATGTCAAATGTTATAAAATTGGTAATAAACACATCAAAGTGTACATAAATTGTTATG
>JAOQMR010000002.1:31818307-31845033 GCA_027563865.1 Erythroxylum pelleterianum
ATGAATACACAATCTTGCTTCTGATCTCAGAGGGACACCATTAGAGCTGCTTCAGAATTCGCCACCCGAAATCATTTACCCCCTCGGATTCAGGATCAAATGTTGTCACACATATGCCTCAAATTCAAAACAGAAGGCGTGAAGCAGCAGGAGACATTGAATGGACTACCAAAAGCAATCCGTTCAAGCATCGCAGACCATCTTTTCTACCCTGTCGTTCAAAATGTTTATCTTTTTCAAGGAGTCTCTCATGATTTCCTTTTCCAATTGGTAAGGCTCGAAACATGGTTGTGTTTTTCATATTTCTCAGGAGAATGCTTTGTTATGTTGCCATTTGCTAATAAAATTAGGAGAAATAAATGGAATTTGTACTCTTTGCAAGCAGCTTCCGGAAATGGAAGCTGAATATTTTCCGCCCAGAGAAGATGTTATTCTGCAGAATGAAGCTCCAACAGATCTTTACATTCTAGTCTCAGGAACGGCTGTACGTAAACTCTTCCTGTGCTATATCTTCCTTCAGAAAAATGCCCCTTCTTGATTTAGTGAAATCTTCCGTACCTTTTTTGCAGGATTTGCTATATAGTGTAGATGGGCATGACCAGGTAGGAGACGGTATCCTTTTGAAGCTACTTGGTCTTTAGATAGAAAACAAGGCTTATGTCACATTTTCATACGTGCGTTGTAACCGCAGGTTATTGGAAAAGCATATGCAGGAGATGTGTTTGGAGAGATCGGAGTTTTGAATTACAAGCCGCAGCCTTTCACGGTTCGGACTACTCAGCTTTCTCAACTGCTACGACTAAACAGAACTTCGCTAATGAACACAATACAGACAAGTGTGCAGGATGGACGCATTATAATGAATAACCTTTCAATGGTAAATCATTTCCACCAATGAAAAACATCCAGTCCTTTTGTTATATAACCAAGTTAAATACTCTATTATGCATGTTTCAGAAACAGCAAGGGACAGGAAACGTAGGCTATGAATACCAACCCAAATGTCCAAGGAAGGCTGTAAGTGGATGCTTTCATCGAGGACTAATGGATGCAGCAAGAGAAATGGATTTCCAAGGATCAGGGGCTGGGAACGAAACAACAGATGGTAACGACTGTTGTATGCATATGGTGGATGTTGATGAAGGACCAAAAGCACTGGCAGAACAAGAAGCAAAAGCACTACAGATTTATGGAAATGGAAGAATGCTAAACGAACACAAAATAGATTTGACAGAACTAGAAGCCCCAAACCACAAGAAGGATCATCAGGGCAAACAAACAGAACACAACCGTCCCATTTCATCAAAATGCAGTGCCAAAAGTGCATCCATATGTTCTGGTTCATGCATTTCTAGCTGTTTTTGTGACAGGAAGGCAAAAGGCTTGACCAAGTACAGAGTCACTCTTCATATGGAGTCTCAAAACAGATGTACATCACAAACACAACTAGGCAAATTGGTCGTCTTACCTGATTCCATAGAAGAACTGCTCAGAATTGCCAGTAAGCACTGTTTCAGCTCAGTAAATTAGTTACAAAAACCAAAATTTTTTAATCAACAGCACGGCACATTAAATTGTTTAAAATACATGCCAAACTACTAAAGTGAGAGAATTTTACTCGGTGCATGCAAATTTTCTTAAATGTTCTCTTTCTTACAGCGTATCCTAATGGTCATTGTGACCTGCAGGTGAAAAGTTTGGCGGACACAAGTTTACAAGCATTGTCAATGCCGAGAATGCAGAAATAGACGATATATTTGTCATTCGAGATGGTGATCATCTGTTTTTTCGTCAAGGTCACACTGAAAATTCAAACAGAAAAATGACCTAGGACTACTCTTGAAGAACTAATGTAAGCCATGCAGAAAAGCTATAGGGCATGAGCACGTGTAAAATTTAAGCGTAACAAATGATAGTATGCACATCAGTTGGTTGAGCTACTCTTCAACAACCTGTAAAGTGAGAATAAAATACATGAAAGTGTAACAATTCAATCACAAGTTGTTGTAATTTGCTATCTGAGCACCTCTAGAACCAAAAATGATACAGGAAATGTAGTAATTCAGTCAGAATATCATAATTCAGTCAGAAACTTTACCATGTAATCTCTTCTTGGGGCAAAACCCCCATCCACATGTAGCTATGGAAAATTTTTTGATGATATCAAGTTACACTGAGCTATGAGCTACATACAAAGGGATTCCAGAAAGTTCTCTTTCCTTTATAAACTGGAACACAGATGTATCAACTTGTCGTTTGCACAAGGACTGGGAGAAGTTACCACCAATGTTTTCTGCTAACCTCTGTCATGGTTCCCGTTTGAATAACATATATGATAAAGCCATGTAAAATGAACCGATGTAGCTTGAATGAGCTGGAAAGCCATAGTATTTCTCCAAATAATATGAAGTATCAGGCCCTCTCATGTGCTTTCAGTATAGGAAAGGGATGAGCTTCTGTGTTAAAGACAAACTTATCCAAGGGAATAACAGAGCTGTCCCCAAAAAGCAAGTACAAATACTTCAGGGTCTCCCCCAAAAAGAATGTTTCCATTTTGTCTGTTTTTTGAGGAGGAAGCACTGTGACATCGTGTAAAGAACTGTATCCACCAGAATCAACCTTCGTATACTTCTCAAATGCTTCAAAGATCTGCCAGCCCCACTCACGATATCTGCAATATCAGGCTTTTGCACTGAGAAGCATGCTTATTCATAAAAAGATAGTGCTCCTAGTTTTGCAGTCTACATGATGCAGTTAAAGAAGAACAATAAGATGACTGCGCATACTTTGAGTCTTCTGTGATACGATACAAGACAAACAGTGATTCTACAGTTTCTGGGCGCAAAAGATTATGACGATCTGCATGTTTGATAATTATGTCATTGACAAACTTTGAACTTTTGTTGCCACCATCAAGACCATCTTCAGCATAATCCTGCTCAATGCATGACCAAATAAGAAATGAATGACTTTTTCAAAGGAAAGACGGAGTTACAGCGTGCAATAAAGGTAAACTAACCTCGGTATGAAAGTATGCTATTTCAGGGGCGAGACCAGTAGAAGTTACTGAATACATCTCAAAGCAAGTCTTTGCCAAATCTTCTGCAAGCTTTAAATTTTCAAGGTCTTCAAAATTGAGCAAATTTTCCTTCATTGCCATTTCCTTTGTGAAGCCCTTAGTGGCTCCAAGAGCAAGGGTACCTGGCAAAAAACATACCTGAAAAAGGCAATAGATATTCTAATAAATGTCCATCAAAGTATAGACACAAATGGGAGTAAAGGCCTGTCAAATAAATTTGAAAGACTAGGAAGTGATGTTGAATTCTGAAGTAGCAACCATAACAAACACGTCAAAGTTTACATGCATTCAATGAGCAAGTGTACTCAAATTGAAAAGCAATACCAATTTGTTCACATATTATGGGTTTACTGTTTACATGTATCAGTAACTAGTTACGTAAATGAAAGACCACATGTACTAGCTCGTTTAAGACAATAAAGAGAAAGCACCAAGTACCAGGTGATCCATCTTTGGACTAAAATCTCCCTTAGGCCCATAAGGAAGTTCTCCAACAAAAACCAGTTGGTTGGGGATTGATTTCCGGACAAGCAAGTGCCTAACACCCTTCATTGCTTCATCATACATGTCGTAGAGATATGTAAAATTGCCAACTTTATTAGTCCTCTGTTGAAGCCAAACTTTAATTAGGTATTCATAATAACTGTCACCACGAGATCCCAATCTAATATTTTCGCCACTAAATTCACCAGAGTCAGGGCTGCAATCAGAAAGATAAGAATATAAAACACAAGCTTACTATTTACTTAAATCTGCCAAGAAAAACTTATAGTACATGATGTTCACAGATTTTCACAAAATTCACAAAGAGGATGAATTCCATGATAAATGGTTAGAAGTATCCCACTTTGAGAATTACAAATGTCTTTTACCAACTGTGAAATGAGGTGAAGAGAAACATTCCATTAGGACAAATGAATGCTGCAAGTAACTTAGCAAAATAATCCCCTATTGGCCCAAGGATTATCTTAAAAAAGAATTTTCTTTATAGCTTGAAAAAGCAGAACATATTGGATACAAGATAAAAAGGAAAATTTTGAGCCTAAGTAATAAGAAATATAGCTGACAAGATGTGAAACAGCAGCTCCTCTAAACCACAACATTCACAGGGCAAATAGAGATAGAGCTAATGGAAGTAGAAGGAAACGGATCACCCATCAATCACAAAAATAAGGTACAGCCCTTACTAAAAAATCGAGTTGCTTTGCCTATATAATTTCAAGACCTGGTGTAAAGTAGTCAGTGGCCAGATAATAATAACAGATAACAGGCTTCAAACTTGTTTTCTCACCTATTGCACTCAAGAAAAGTTAAGTGTGCCTAAGCCATATTTTCTCCTACTATGGCAATTCGGATAAGCAAATTTATTGTACTCTGGTAGCATAAACCATCATAGATATAGATCGAGTGCTTCAATTTTACAAGTTGTGAGAACTTGTCTGTTTTAAACAGTACAAATCAAAGAATAACCACTATCAAAATATATGACTTTAAGGAGGTCGAGTGAAACTGCATTTAGTTAACTCATAAGGGTTGTGAAGTTATAACCAAATATCGAAGACACAATGAATATTCTTTTGAGAAAACAAACTCAAACATAGTTGCTCACCAAGAGTTCCTGCTCCAAGCTGCACCAAGACTATACTCATAAAATGGATTCCCGTAATATGTAATCATGCTAACAACCGGTAGCACATAATGTTTACATAAATGTAGAAAGATTGAATATCTTAATGGCAACATGGCATGAATACAAACAAACTACCCTGGACGGTCAATCCATACCTGATGTATATAGGAACTAATCCTTCCACCTTAGGAAGAGTCCTCATATGTTCCAAAACCTTCATTGCTTCCATGCTGTACTTTGGATCACCAGAAACTGTACTGAGATAATTGAATTCAAGCTGCAGAGTAGACACTTCTGAAGTGCTACTCATTCCACCAGGAGCTCGATGTGCTGAAGGATCATGGAGAACAACATCACTGAATGGAATTGGAGTTGGACTAGAAGTAAAGGCCAGTAGCAGTCGATCAGTCAAGTTTCTAGCAATGTCTAAGTACACATTTGATTTGGGACCCTTTTCTATCAAATTTGACCCTTGTTCACCTCCACTCAAATGATATGCACTCAGCAGACCACCCAAGACACGTATTGTAGTTTCAAATAAATTAACTTGGCCTTTCTTGCTAATCCTATCCAAAAGGTGTGTTTCAACCCATGAACCTGCTTCAGAAACAACTTCTTTGGCACCCATAATCATAGCAGTATCAAGTGCATCAACCACAGTAGCTCCCAGACCCCCTAAACCATCCACTCCCCCCCTACTGACTGGCATGAGTTCATCATAACCCATTGCATACTTTTTATAGCCATCCCATGCATGGAAGAAAGCCTCCTTGACCTTTTGCTGCCTTTTAGTCCATGTCCAATCAGTATCTTGACCATTGTTCCGCACTTCATCAGGCGGTAGACGAGGAGGGAGCCTCGGTGGTTTCCTCAAGAATCTTGAAAACCTGCTGCTGCCTTTTGTAGCAACCTTCATTTCTTCACTAGCATTCATGCCATTACCTTGTCCACCAGCAACAGACTGGGGAACGCTTGCATGTGTGAGCAGCAGATATGCCAAACCCAAGATCATTAATAACATTAGAAACTTCCCTGTACTACAACTCATACATTCACGCTTTAAATTGCTGGTGAGAAAGGACTGCGAAATCACCTGCCACAGAAAGGGTTCAAACATAAGAAATCAGTCTTGATAAGAAATTTCACTGATCCAGCCAAAAATGAAAGATCAAAACTGAATGTCCTTAATTTACCACTATAATTATGCCTACACAATTGAAGAACCAAACATCAACAAAATGAAAAGATGCTATCAAATTCACGGAGCTAGGATATTGGCATATAATTCGACAAGGGAAATAACCAAGGATCTGATAAAAAGAAAAAAAAAAGGGAAAAACCTTGGAGAACGAGCGATGGCGGAACTTGGCGTTATCGTAGTGGACATCTTTCATGGAGTAAGGCAGCGATTTCGACATCGTGCGTCAGATTAACCTTTTATCCTGCAATGATCTGTGCTATCCTACCACTCTCCCTTCCCCCGAGAGAGAGAGAGGAAGAAAAAGGAAGAACTGGAAGAGTTTGTTGAGTGTGGATCCAGCGGAAAAATTCCCGAGAAAGTGAGGGAAATTAGCAGGAAAATGAGAGAAAATGTTTAGTTATGGGTATACTATTTATTTGGGGGACCAGAAGTCAACTGAAACGGCAAGCGAGAGGGGCATAACTGTCCACGTCCCGGCACGTTTCCCTTAAGCGTATTTCAAGGGGCTGACCGAATTCATTTGGTTATAATAAGATCTCATTATTGTTTTTCTGCTTTTTTCAAATTTAGTTTTTGTTTTTAATTTGAGTTTATTCTAAGTTACAAAAAATGGTTTTTTTTTTATAATTTGATTTACTAAAAGCTAAATGTATATTATTTAATATATTAATTATTAATAAAATTATGAGTAATTTAATTTAATATTATATTTAATTATGAATATTTTAATTTTGTAATTAAATTAATATAATTAGTTTAATAATAATTAATATGTATAATTAAATTTAAAATATCTTCAAAATATATAAACTTCAAATAAATTTTAGTTTAATAATTAAAATATATTTGAAATAAACTTTAATTTATAATTAAAATTTAATTTTAAAATCATTTATTTTAATAAATTGTGGATAACAAAAATATAACTATATTGAAATTAATAACAAACATAATTTTGTTTTTAATTGAAAATAAAAATTAAAAACAAAAAATAAAAATTCAAAATCAACTTAAAAAATAGAAACCCTTTAACTTCTTATAATGCGGGACAAGATCCTCTGTTCAATATTACGGTGTTTTATTTTGCTTCAAAAATTTCAACCATTTATTTTTACAGATCTCGCGTTCATTTATGCGGGACTTATACAAAATTTACATAAATAAATGATTGAAATTTATAAAACAAAATAATACATGTAATATTATAAAGATAATCAGAACTCCTATAATTCACTTCTACGTGTATACGTCCGCACCCGTCTCTGTCAAAAGCAGCAATAAGCTCTTTTGGGATTGGCGATTTCATCAATCTCGTTGCTCCTTCCATCACAGTACAAATGCTCCAAAACCCTACCTTTGTGACTCTGTCATGGGTTTCAAGAAAGCGTTCAGGTTGTTCTCAGCCTCTCTAGCCCTAATCTTGATCTTTCTCGTCTCCTCCTTTCATGCAGCTTCATCTCCAACTAGCTCTCTCTCGTCCCAAGCCAAACCTGTCCCCGGAGAACCCACTCCGTCTCGTCAGGTGTTCTACGTCAAGAACACCACACCTTTCTTCTTGGACCGTAAAGAACAACCCAACAAGAATAATGGTACGAAGAAGCGGAAGATGGTGAAGAAGAGAAAGAAAATGATCAAGAACAGGCCTTTCTCTGCCATGCTTCCAAAGGGGTATGTGCCTCCTTCTGGCTCATCCCCGTGTCACAACTACAATCCCAACTCTCAAGCCACCTCTTTCTGCGATCTCTCCATTGCAGAACCCTAGAGCCTGCTTATGTTTTCTTTTTCCCATGTTAAGGCTTCCTTTGAAGCTATGCTGCTGATTCTTTTTAATTATACTGGCATGCATGTATGTACCAGTATCAGTTTCATTTTCTGCAAAACACAGTCGATGAGTTTACAATAAAGAACACCTGTTCAGCTCCATATCCATTCCTGATCTTCAAGTTTAACGTTGTATATCAGAGGATCAAGCAAAATCGCCTCGTTAGTCGTTTTGACTCGTATTGCATTTATTCCAAGAATAATTCTATAGAAATTAAATGAAATAATGATCTAGTGCTCCATTGTCTGGAATTTTACTGAAATTAAGGATCATGTGATTTTGCGTCGTTTGAAGGGCTATTGTTTCCTCGGATCCTTTCCATTATCGTAGCGTGTACTCCATGCACGAAATGGGAATTGCAAGTAGTACTGGTACCAATATATATGATTTATATTAGGAATAGACCACCTTGATCTGCGACACTTCTAAAACTTAGGATATGTTTGAATGTGGGTGGAGGGATAGAAGAGAATGGAATGAAATGACCCAAATGACTCAGGTCATTATTTGAGAGTCTATTTTGAAACAGGATGGAATGACAATTGACGGCTTTGGAAGTCATTCTTTGCCATCCAAAATCTAATATTTTGTGACCTTTCAAATTAGGGGGTCAGGGATGGAATGACATGGCTTGCCTTCCAAATCCTAATTTAATGACAAAAATACCCTTAAAAAATTAATGAAATTACAACCCTAGTCCAACAAATACCTACGCGGCTACATGTTATTACGTTCATGTTACTATTTGTTCATAAGATGTGTCCCTCGGAATATAACATTGCTTAGAAGATATTATAATTTATAGAACTATTAACCTCAATGCTATGAATAATAGTTACGTTAATAGTGATAAAGTGAAAAAAAGGCTTTTTTTATGTTTGGGTATGCAGCAAATGAGCTTTATGTATTTGTGAGACACGAGCTTTATTTTCCAACCATTATGTCAAAAATTTAAATTTAAAATATGTTATTAATAAACACGGCTCAAATGTTCTTGATAAAGCTAGCATTGTGAAGGTTCATAAATTTTAAATATATTATTAATATACACTGCGAAATGTAGAAATAGATTTACAACGCCAAGAATAATTATCAACCATAACAAGACACATGAATAAATGCCTAACGAAGAGTGCGATAAGGGTTAATGAAAAAGAACAAGAAAGTTGATTGCTTATATAGGAAAATGACAAAACTATATTATGGGCATCCTACAATTTGAAATGTTTTGGAGTTACTAAAATAGTTTTATGGCAATTATGCATATTTTATTACAAGGGTAATTTTGGAAAAAAAAATTACAAGTTATTCCATTCCATTCATTTTTAGTATCACTTCCAAATAATGATCAAAGGAGTCCCTCTCTTATTTTATTTAAATTTTCAAACAATGGAGTGACCCATTTCATTTTATTCCATTTCACTCCACTCCATTCCACTCCATCCTAAACTCCCAAACATACCCTTAAAGAAAGAAAAGTTAGGAAGCACGACGGCACCTACTTGCATAATCGGGCTGAGATCCTCTTATCCTATCATTCTGTTCCTACCTTATTATATGTATAATACGATATCGTTTTATAGTTAAAATTACGTTAAAACGACGTCGTATTATACACGGAATATGGCCAATACAGAATAACGTGAACATGTGATTTTGTCCTTAATAATAGGTTCGATCGGTATTAGATATTATAAGATCGACTTAAAATTAAATAAAATTAAAAAATTACAATATGATTAAAAAATAATCCTTATCTAAATTGAAAAAAGATGTTAATTGAAAATTAATTAATTTACAAAAATTGATCAATTAATTAATTTTTAATAGAAAAATTATTAAAGTAAATCAAATATGAAACTTAGAAATTGAACAAAAAAATTAGACGATTCAAGATTTTTACGGATAAATCGAATTTTTTAATCATTATTTTATCCAAAAATATAATAATTATTATTTCTTTTATTATAAAAAGTGTGTAAAACATCCAAAATAAGGTCTAATGATATAGAGATTTAATCAATAATTGAATTATTGAAAAATAGAAGTCAATGATATATTGTTGGATACTCATTATCTTCATGGAGACATGGACTGACTTACCCTTTGTCCCTGTACCAAATGAACCTCGCAAGTCAATAGGTGAGATAGTCCTGGCTTGACTTCGCCTATTCCACCTCCGCGGGACGATGTCGCTGAGAGCAACGAGGGCAGTTCTTGCTTTCAGCCCGTAGCCACTAAATTAAACAAATGTCTCTGAGGAGAAACATCAAACACCTTACGTCCTCCATTTCCTACATCAAATCGCTTTCTCTCCTGCGCTCTCTTTGTTCAATCTCTGTTGAACAAGACCCGTACTCTCTCCTTAAAGAAGATCCAGTTGAGATATGCTCCTCTCTGTGGCTCAAATCCTTCTCTTCACCACCTAAGTATACTTTCACTAATCTCACTGGCTTCATCTCCAAGCTCGACCTATGGGTCCTCGCGTACCAGCGCTCATGTGCCCACGTGACTGGCACGTTCCCTCCTCGCAATGCCCTCCACTCCAACACTCTCCTCTCCCTCGTTGCCCTCCGGACCGCTGTCGTTCACCGCCGCTTTCGATGGAACGACAGGGCTCATCAGGTCCTGCGCAGCCCCAACGAGAAACCGTTGACGAAGCTTGTTTCGAACAGGAAGCTCAGGGCAATGCTTGATTCCGATGACCCGTGTTTCCAAGACCGTGTAGTGCAGGAGGTGCTGCTTATGGTGCTGGAGCCCTTTTTCGAAGCCCGGTTTTCGAGCAAGTCTCATGCTTTTAGGCCTGGAAGGAATGCGCATACGGTGATTAGGACTATAAGGAGTAATTTCGCGGGGTATCTGTGGTTTTTGAGAGGTGATTTGAGTGAGGTTTTTGAGGACATTGATGTTAGTTTTGTATTGGTGTGCGTGGAAAAGGTGGTTAAAGATAAAACAGTGTTGAGCTTGCTTAAGGATGCGCTTACAACACCCTTTCGGAGCCTACAATCAGGAGAGAATAATGATGGCGGAGTATCGGTTAGGAAGAAGAAAAGGAAATCGACAAAGAAAAAGATTTTGAATGAGAATGAGCCCAAGCCTGACCCTTATTGGTTGAGAACTTTCTTTGATTTTGCTCCCGAGGAGGCTGCAAAGGTACCCAATTATGGGTGTTGTGGTATCTTGAGTCCATTGCTTGCTAATGTGTGCCTTAATGAGTTGGACCAGATGATGGAGGAGAGGATAGTTGAGTTCTTTAGGCCAAATAAGCTGGATTCTATATGGAAAAACTCCATTGATGATGGTTGTCATAATCCTTCCTGGCCAGAGTTTGTTCCTTCGAGTGGAAAGGAGAAGACAAGGAAAATGGATTACATTCGATATGGGGGTCATTTCCTGATTGGTATAAGGGGGCCTAGAGAAGAAGCAGTGAGAATTCGAAAAGAATTGATCAACTTTTGTGAGTCTAAGTATGGGCTTAGGCTGGATAATTCCAAGGTTGAGATTGAACACATTACAAGGGGAATTCAATTCTTGGATCATATGATATGCCGCAGAGTAATATACCCTACTCTTCGCTACACAGCTAGTGGAGGCAAAATTGTGAGTGAAAAGGGTGTGGGAACATTGCTTTCTGTGACTGCTAGTTTGCAGCAATGTATTCGGCAATTTAGGCGGCTTCAGTTTGTTAAGGGTGATAAGGATCCTGAGCCCTTGCCGTGCACTCCTATGCTTTACTCGGGACAGGCTCATACTAATGCCCAAATGAATAAGTTTCTCGAGACTATGGCTGATTGGTATAGATACGCTGACAATAGGAAAAAAGTTGTTGGATTTTGTGCTTATGTTATTCGTAGCTCGCTGGCTAAACTTTATGCTGCTAGATATAGACTAAAATCACGTGCTAAGGTGTATAAGATTGCTAATCGTGATTTGAGTCTGCCACTTAGGGATACCAGTAACAATTCTGCTCCTGAATTTTCTGATCTATTGAGAATGGGACTTGTTGATGCAATTGAAGGTGTTCAGTTTTCTCGTATGTCTTTGATTCCATCTTGTGATTACACACCATTTCCAAGGAATTGGATCCCTAATCATGAGCAAGTTTTGCACGAGTATATAAAGTTGCATGACCCCAAATTTTTTTGTAAATTACACAAGTCAATAAAACTTGGAGGTTTGAGTTTGCCTCAAGATGAGATATCTGCAATGGTGTGGGATTACAAAACTCTTGGAATTTGGAGTTATCATTCTACTGGTGAAAAAGAATTGCATAATGCCGGTGAAAAATTGGAGGAGACATCACGCTGTGGTGATTTTGGTCAACATATTTGATTCTTGGACTAAAACTCCATGGATTTATCGACCATGTCGCTGCCCTTCACATTCTGCTGAAAGGATCTTAGCCATTAGTTGAACTTCATGAATCCCCACTGAAGCATCCGAATTGTGATGTAGGTTCATATGTGGGATGGTATGGGTTGACCTCGAATGCAATCATATTTGTTTTGTTGGGAAAATGTTGCAGGCAGCAGTTGAGCTCAGCGAAATGAAATTATTGAGGTTGGAGATTGGCCTGAGAGAATGCATTGTTTCAATCACTTTTCTTGTTTGTCAGAATTGTATATCTTTACTGGAAAGATGAGTGACTGCTCCTCTGAGCAACTCAACATTTTGAAGCTAGAAGTCGGGGAGCACCAAATATTGGAACAGGCAAAAACAGATAGCAGATAGTTACATAAACAAACCTAGGTCTTATATAGATCAATAGGCTGAATTGCAATTGAAAGATCACAGGAGACATTTCCGCTAATTGAAGCGTCTGCTTTCTACTTCACATTAAACAATCAATGGATTCAAGAGCATCTGAAGCAGGACAGATTGTCAAACCAAATTTATCTGCAATAAGGAAGTTATTGTGTATCCAACTAAAGCTGACACTTCAACGGAGCACTGTAATAAAAATATAAGTTCAACGGTATGAACTCGCAGATTCCAACTCTTCCACATCTTCCAACTGCATATTACCTTTGTGGTTGGTAAAGATTGTGGCAAGTATTAGTTATTAGATATCTGATCTTTGATAGGATAACAACACATTACCTTTGTGGAAGAAAAGCTTTATGTGCTTTCTAGCTTCAAAATTTGATACTGTTCAATGGTAGTTTATGCCTATGCCATCTATACCACATGCTAAGAATGAGAAATTTCTAGGTACTTGATATCAGTGACTTTTTATCTTAAAAGTGTATAATGTGTGTTCAACAATCCTATTCTATTTGCTTCCTGATTTGAACTTTTAAGTCATTATCATAGATGTCGATATGGAAGGCCTGAACTTTGAACTTAAATCTTCTTGTGTTTTAGGCCAAATCTTTGAGTATTGATCACTGGTCTAAGCAAAAGCGCACTTCAGTTACCGTGTGGGAAGTGAGTCCAGATCTTCTGTTTAGTTTTTATGGTATCTTATTGTATCCCGTTAATCTCAGTCATTCATTTATGCGAGTTTTACGTTTTTTATGTGTAACTCACGCGCATAAATGAATGACTGAGATTCACTGGACACAATAAGACGCACAGATGATCTTATTATGTGGAAATTGGACTAATTCAGTTGATGTTGGTGCAGCAGGTTGGTGTCTGACATGCCAGAATCAAGTCTACAGGTATCGAGAACATGGAACTGAACTTGCTTAACAGATACTTTGCTTTATTCCAACGCAAGAAAAGTAACGGGCAAAGAAGAAAAACATGGATTCAGCAACTGTCAGATCTTATTATTTTCGTAGTCATTGTCTGCTTTGATAGGGTAGTTTTACTGAAACAAACAAAAACACAACAGATATACCCTCCCAACCCCAACAAAATGTTACCCAAAATACCATTAAATAGCATAATAACGAAACATATCACCACCAACATTGCTTATTTTATTTCAGTTACTACTTCTCATCCTCAAGCTCAAAGGCGGTGACAGGAAACGTCTTAGAAATCCCGGTCGGATTACCAAACGTTATTTTCCCCAGATCATTGTCGTTCACAAAAATGTCAGAAATAGTGACCCAGAGCAAAAGCTCCTTGCTTTTGACACCGGTGACCCTCCGCATGCGGCGTTTCTCCACGAAGGCGGTAACCTCCGTCTCGTAGGACACCGACTTTCCAATGGCCTGAAACTTGTGGTATTTGCGGTTCTTCTGCTTGAGCCAGACGAAACCTGTTGAGCGATTGTATCCGACCTCGACAATGTCACTTAGAGGGAGAAGACCCTTTGGGAGGTGGATCTCGTCCAGAAGGTCAATGGACTTTTGTTTGCCGATCGCGTCGCCTGTGTGGATCTCAGCTCCTTCTCTGTGATTCGCTATCTGCTGTGAAGCCATTTTTGTTTGTTTGATTGTTTAGAGCAAGTGTTTCGATACTCATATATATATATATACGCTCACACGCGCAAACGTAAACGAAAAGAGTCAAATTCATCATTAAAATTTTCTTCAAATTAAATCTTAAATAAATATTAAAAAACAGTTTTTTTGTTTGAATTTTTATATTTTTTTGGTATAAAAAGTTCATGTCATCCCATGAACTATTTTTGACCTTTATCTTATCCTTGTCAAAGACTATTACTTTCAAGTTGAACTGAGGAAACAAGTGATAATCTCATAATCCTCCTCACAAGACTTTTGAGACAGAGGAAGGTAGTGTGAGCCCTAAAATTTTCTCAATTTGTTCATATCTTTCTTGATTTTTATTATGATTTATTTTAGCTATGAATTGAAGCTGGAAGGATTATGTTTAATGATATTGATAAGATTATTGAGTTTGTATAATCGTTAGGATAACATAAAATGTGATTAAACTGAATTCAAATAGGAGAGTGTGCTAAGATTACCGGCGACATTCGTAGTTTGCTTGCTCGTGACTGGTCTTGTGCTCTTTCTCATATCCTTCGCGAAGGCAACCAATTTGCAGACTTCCTAGCTAAGCTTGGATCGTCGAGTGGTCAACGTTTAGTCTTGTGGGCCAATCTCGCTCCAGGATTGCGATCGTTGTTTCATAATGATGAGAGGTCCATCGCCTTTTTAAGACGTTAGCTTATTTATTTGCTTTTTAATCTCCTGCACCAAAAAAAAAAGGAGTGTGATATAGTGGCATATTAATCCAATATGCTATTGAAATTGAATACTATTTGGTGTTTTAAGCGTAACTTTTGGTAGAATTGTCAAGTGAGATGATTCAAGAAGTTATGAAAATTTTAAAAAGTATATTGATTTTATAAGAAAATATCGGTGAAAGAAAACGACATCCTTAGTTTTTTAAAAAAATTTGAAATGAACTGATTAAAGTTTCTAAAAAGGAGAGATAAAAACCCAAATTAGGGCAATCTTTTTTAGGTTTGATCAATTTAGAGTCAAACCTTTTAAGCTGCTCAATCACGGTTTAAACGTTCATGAGTCTGCTCAATGTTAGGCTATTTTAGACGGAAATTAGAAAGTGTCATACATGCATCATTATGGACATGCCAGTTGGTCTGTAGATGCCACATTAAAAACACATGTGACTGATATGGATTTTAAAAAAAAATCATTTTAGAACCCTAAATTTATTGCTAATCATTGGTATATTCACCCCCTCTCTCTCTCTCTCTAACTTACCTAAATCTTGTCTAATTCGATATTTTGCCTCCTTCACGAACCATCACTGCCAATCACTCTAATCCTTTCACCCATCATTGCCGATTTGCCTTCCAGTAGTGTGAGCTTTCTCTTTAGAAGTTTAAGGTGAACGGGTGCTTGGGTTTCTAGAGATTTTTGCTTTACTAACCCCAGGGAAGCTCCAAATACAGGCCTAGGTTATTATGTTTTTCAAAGTTCAAATTACGGAAAAGATGATAAGTACATAACTAGGGATCATAGGACTCTGTAGGAACCATGTACTATTGTTAACTTTAACGTTTTTGCTGGTATATTGAATTCCATGGTCACGTGGTTTGTGGGCTGATTGTGCTTCTATTTCGTGATCATCTGTTCAACAAAACTTTTAGTTATTATAGACTTTACTCTTTTAGTTTGATTTTTGTTGCTTACACTCTTGACACATTTCGATGATCTTACTTTACAGTAAGTCCACCACTGCAAACGCTCTTGTGGCTTAGGCAAAAAATTGTTTTGTGACGGTACATTCAGTACTGATGTACTGCTCATAGTTAAGAAATTCTTATTGTTTTGTGTTGGTGCACAGTGAAGAGAGACAATGAACATTTTTTAATAGTTGAAATGAACCCGTTTTGAGTTTCCTTTGTAATTTTATTGAACATTTGAGAATTCTTATTTGACCCCAAATTATGAAAATTTGCGTTACAGAATTCAGATTGTGTTTATTGGTAATATGTTAGCATCTTATGCAATATTTTCTTAGCTACATTTGTATTAACCACGTTTGGCCTTAATTAGGTCAAATGTTGTATGGAAGGAATGATAGTCCAAGGGGTTTTACCATGGATTATGCAGATGCAACTATGATTCATTGGAAAAAACAGAAATCTCATTAATATGGTTTATTCATTTTCAACAGTTGGTGTGGTCGAGTTTTGTACGATTGATACTTGAGAGTCATACCTTAATGATCATTAGCTAACACTAATGAAATTTTATCTGCAAATTATTGATCTGCTCATAATTGAATACTCATAGTTTGTTGATTATGTCTTCATTCATAATGGTATGCATTGTCGTTCCAAATAATGTCAAACGAATATTATGTCTCAACATCTATATTAGATTCCTATATAAGGCAATTCTAATACATCAACATTTATATATGCAATGTACTTGAAAAAGTTGAGAATCTACTATCAAAAAAATATTAAGCTTTGCTGCTATTCAAGTGACAAAATTGACTAAATTATGGCATAAAGGTATGAACATGCAAACATGGATTACATTATTGATATGCAGAAAAAGGAACTAGTTCATGGAATACCACAACTACGCAACAAGATGAAAACAGTGTGTGAACCATGTACAAAGGGAAAGAGCCATGTTTTTCCTTTTCTAACTAGTGACTGGAGAGCTACTGAGAAGTTGTAGCTAGTGCATACGGATGTTTGTGGACCTATGGACACACCATCAGTTGGAGGAAATAGGTCTTATGTGGAATTCATTGATGATGTGTCAAGATATGCATGGATTTATTTCATGAAAAGTAAAGACCAAGTGTTTGGTTTCTTTAAAGTGTGGAGAGCAGAAGCTAAAAGTCAATATGGAAAGAAAGTAAGATGTTTGAGAAGTGATAGAGGAGGAGAGTATGTCTCAATTGAAATGAAGAATTATTTTGAGAAGGAAGGCATTTTTCATCAATTTTCAGTTGTATATTCACCACAGCGGAATGGAGTTTTAGAGAGAAAAAATAAAATTATTGTGGAGATGGCAAAGTCGATGATGTTTGAAATGAAGATGACTAGAAGATTTTGGCCAGAAGCATGCTTTACAGCAGTTTATTTGTAAAATGGATTAAAGACTAGATCACTAAAGGAGAAAACTCCATTCGAAGTTTGGTTTGGTGTTAAGCCGAAGGTACAACACTTGAGAGTGATTGGATGCATAGCGTACATGTATGTTCCTGAAGCTAAGAGAACAAAGCTGGATGAGAAAGTAATTAAAGGAGTTATGATGGGATATAGTGTAGAATCCAAAGGGTAGAGAATCTATAATCCTGAAACTGAGAAAATGTTGGTGTCTAGAGATGTAAAGTTTGATGAAAATGAGGGTTGGAAGTGGGAAGAACCTACTGTCAGAAAATCAGGAAGAGTAGAAATTAAAGTTCCATTGATTGAACCGAATGTTGATGAAATCATGAGGGAGACTTCACATTAGGAGATGACTGCTGCAGACAGCTCAAATAACTCAGCAGGCCAAAGATCTCAGGAGGAAATTTCACCAAGCCCTAAAAATGATGAATTGAGTTCAGAATCTCAGGAGGAGACATCAAGCTCTCACAGTGGTCACAAAGAGAGGGACCTAGCCTCGATTTATAATAAAACTATCCCTTTATTTAATTTCAGGTACATTGATGCAGATGAAGAGGAAATAGATGAAGATTGACAATTATTAAATGTGCTTTGCCTGCAGGATTTAAACCAAAAACATATAAGCAAGCTAGCAAGCAAGCAGTGTGGCAAAGTTCAATGGATGAAGAAATAAAGGCTATTGAAGATAACGAAACCTAGTTGCTGGTTGATCTACCAAGTCCATAAACTAAAGTTGTGGACTCCAAGTGGATTCACAAGCAAAAACTGAATCCAGATGGTTTGTTAACAAACACAAAGCTAGACTTGTAGTAAAGGGATACAAGTAAGAATATGGAGTAGACTACACCGAAACATATACACCAGTAGCAAGGTTAGACACTATAAGATTACTGTTGGCGTTGGCTGTAAACAATGGATGGAAGGTACACTAAATGGATGTGAAGAGTGCCTTCCTAAATGGAATGTTGGATGAAGAAGTGTATTTGAAGTAGCCTAAAAGATATGCATTAAATGGACAAGAACAGAAAGTTTACAAATTGGTGAAGGCTTTGTATGACTTGAAACAAGCTCCAAGAGCTTGATATTCGAGAATTAACAGTTATTTGATGCAAAATGGGTTTAAGAGAAGCAAGAGTGAAGCTACATTGTATGTGAGAACTTGTGTTGAAGGAAAACTGATTTGTTCTTTGTATGTTGATGATTTATTAATAATAGGTACAAAGGACAAGCTTGTAGAAGAGTTTAAGGAGCTAACGAAGTCTGAATTTCAAATGACAGACTTAGGAGAAATGAGTTACTTTTTGGGACTAGAAATAGATCAAAGAGAATATGGAATTTTCATCCACCAGAAAAGGTATACAGAGGAGCTGATTGAGAAGTTTAGCTTGAAGGACAGCAGTGGTATGTCAGCTCCCATGGAACATCAACTGAAATTAGAAACTACAAAACCAGGTGAACAATTCGATGAGACTTACTATAGAAGCATGATAGGTTTATTAATGTATTTGAGTGCATCTAGGCCAGATATTGCTTATGCCATAAATATTATGGCTAGTTTCGGTCATAATCCCTCAAGGCAACATGCTATATATGCTAGAAGGATACTTAGATATGTTAAGCATACTGTTGATTATGGAATCTGGTATGGAAGAGGAGAAAAGGTGGAGTTGTATGTTTTTAGTGATGTAAGTTATGCTGGAAGTAATGAATGTAAAAGTAGAAGTGGATACTACTTTAGTTTGGAGTCTAGAATTTTTTCTTGGAGGTCAAAGAAGCAGAAGAGTGTAGCTCAATCAATAGCAAAGGCTGAGTATGTGGCAGCGAACTTGGCTGCTAAGCAAGCTCAATGGTTAAAAAAGATTCTGATTGATGTGGGAGAGTTAAAGGACAATTGTGTAAATATTTTGGATCATATGAGAATCAAGCATATGAAGGTTAAGAATCACTATGTCAAGGAACTAATCAAAGAAAAGGAGATTAAAATGGTTTTTTGTAGATCAAGTTTCCAATTAGCTAACTTATTCACCAAAGCTTTTCCAAGACGAAGATTTGAAGCTTTGAGGAAATTGATAGGTATCCAGGCTCCATAAAACAAAGGAGGAGCTGTTGAATTGTGTTGTTTCATACAACCTGCCATACTGAAACTTATGGAAGATCTAGCCAGATCAATCAAGGTGAAGAGGAGAGGAAATCCGAAGAAGAAGGTTCCTAGCTTGCTAAGGAAGCTAGAAATGATGATTTTGGGAATAATTTAGAACCGCATGAATCAAAGGAATATAGTTTGAATGATTGAAGACCAAAGCAGGAAGAGTGGAAGGGCTGAAGCAAGTTGCATTGGAAACTTGAAAGATGAAGAACCAGAAAATGAGAAGCAGATGCAGAGTTGAAAATTTCTAATCAATTAAAAAAAACCTGAAGCAGAATTAGATAGTTTCAATGAAAGAAGCAGAAAAATTCAAAACCAATATGTCAATTGTCATCAAAGTGATCAAGCTGATCAAGTGCGTACTCCATGCAACCTTTTGGTCTCTGCAATATCAAAATTTTATTCTCTACAGCCTCCAATACCACTAGTTGATATACTATCAGAGTTTGCTACATTTCAGAAAGTAACATTGTCTTTGTTTTTGTTGAACCAATGAAAACAAGAAACATGTCAAAATCTTACTCCTCAAATTACCTTTTGTTTTTCATTTTTAGCCATTGACGTAAGGTGGCCTGGAAAAAACACATGTAAGAGCTAATATGAAAAGCTCCATTTTATACTTCTTCTATCATCAGATGCAAAATATATATGAAAAGGTTGTTCTTCATCACTCTGAGAAAAAACTTGGTTTTTGCTTATCTAGAGTTGATTTGGAGTTGTGTTGTGATAGTAATGCTTAGAGTTGGATAAAACAGACATTGGTTCTAAAAATCCATTTTTAGAGTATTAGTAGAAACCTTAGAGTCGAAAATCTGAAACCATTAACCATACACAAAGCACTCGAGAGAACTATACATTGATCATTTGAGTCAACATTCTTTACAAACTACAAGAACTACAATCAGAAAATCGAAACTGAATGTTGGTCTTTTAGAATATCTCATTTTCTTGGAGCAGAAGCATTTAGTTCAGTAGCTATTTGAAGAAAAGCGTCAACCAGCAAAACCTTTGAGTTTGTGGTTTAGGCGAAGTAGAGACGATCCAACCTGAGAGATGATCCAACCTGCGAGATATCTCCCATTACCAAATATCATGTTTATATAGCAAACAAAACCTCGTAAAGTTGGCTTGTGGCTGATTGTCCGGGTTCTCGTGGATATATATTTACATAGACACGACAAGCACCAACACATTTTTGTTCATAGATTGAGATGATATTATTAAATGGTTTTATATCTTTAGTGAATAGGAAAAAAATCACAATGGAGGATCCCTTTGATCTATACTAGATTTACTTGTATTAACTCTGTGAGTCTGTTTGTAGGGAAAATGAAAGGAATAGCTCTTATTAAGGATCATGATGGTTATTGGATTGAAATCTTTGATTTGAAGACTGTTGGACAGATAGCTATCGTGCTTGCTTGAAATGGATGAGGTAGTGCCTCTTCTATTCTTTTTTTCTTAGTTATGTCTTCTTACTACTCTAGGTTCACATAGAAAGAGCATCCGCAGGATCTTTCTCTCCAAGAGTGCGTTTTTTGCTGCTTTATGTAGACATGTAAACACTTCCTTTGTTTGATGGGGATTTCCTTGATCTTAAAATGTTTTGAAGTTTCCTGGTAAATAAAGACTGACATATACCGAAGATCAATCGGTAAGAATAGATTTGACAGATACCGAAGTTTTGATCATGAAAAGAACCAGTTATAACTTTTAATCTCCTTCAACAATAACTAACAACCACAAAGGTCGGATAAACATTAAATGCGCCACACAACAAACCACCAACTACGTAATTTTGCTATTTCTCATTTAAAAGCTGAAATTAAATAGTCTTTGAATGTATGAATTTAATACGAATTTAAACCTTACATTTAGGTTGAGATTGTTATTGGTCAACTTACATATATTTTTCAGGAAATTGATACTATCAGATAATAACTGACAAATGCTTAATAATGCGAGACACTAAACCTCTTTCTGGGGATAAAATGTTTTTCTCAGCATTAGGTTTCTATTCAGAAAAAGTAACAACATTATGTCTAAGATTTGGATTTAGACAACATAGGCTCGTTCCTCTGGTGATCACTTCTGCTACTTAATCTTTCCTCATCCTTCGTAAATCCCAACTTCTTGAAAGATCGGTTGGATAGTATATATGAGTCCGAATTCCGAAATGAACTCTTCAAACATTTAAGCAAAGTTGTTTCAACGATAATTATGGTTTTGAGTGTAAACTTCAACTACTATCAGTATCAGTAGTTATTACGTAACTTAAAACTTGTACTCCAACTTGAATGCTGATGAGGGTAGAAGGGAAGTGGTTGGCTTTTAACTGACAACCTCTAGCTATAAATCATCAATTCCTAGGCTTTAGCAGATGAGAAGCATTGATTGGGGTACTCCTGTATTTTATAAAGTCATTTATTAATTTACGGGTAATTCATGATGATAAAACCAACAAAATAATGGTTATGTGTTAGCAAAATCCGAGCACGCAAGTTACTACTAAACCCTATTTATACGTAAGCCCCCGACTCTCCATCAGCTATCTATATCCTCTCAAAGACCAACCAACCAAATTTCTCAAAAGAGAAGAGAGCTTGGCACTACTCAGAAATGGCGTCGGAAGAAATAGAGAAGCACAGAGAAGGCGCGGAGGTCTATGCTGGAGATGATATCGGCAAGGAAAAATCTGTGGAGCTCTTGGACGAGATAGAATTACCAAACGGCCTGTTGCCACTCAAAGACATCCTGGAGGTTGGGTACAATCGCTCAACTGGGTTCGTTTGGCTGACCCAGAAAAACCAAGCTGAACATAAATTCAAAGCCGCGAACCGTTTGGTGTGGTACGACAAGGTGGTGACCGCGTTTGTGGAGAAACGGAAGATGAGGAAAGTGACAGGTGTGAAAGCCAAGGAGCTTTTGATATGGGTGTCCATCCAGGATATTTACGTCGATGAGAAGGACTTGGGAACAGTAACATTCAGCAATAGCTTGACTGGTATTTCCAGGTCGTTCCCCACATCGGCATTTCAACTTGAGGAGGTCTACAAGTGATGATGTTGAAACGGCGTCAAATTACCTTTTCTTTTGCCTGAACTGAATTTGCTTTCGTTATGCAATAATCATATTATCAATTGGCGCAGTGAATGTTTTACTGTATTTAAATGGGTTTGAGGAAATATCCAGTAATCATATTATCTAATGGATCGCCTTCAATGGATGGTCGAGCATCCATGGCATCTCCATACTCTCTTCCTTTTCCTTGTCAAGTTTATCCTTCTTATCTGCATCAATTCGTACTGATCTTTATATCTGTAACGGTCCTACAATATTATTCCTGAAGATCACTATTCGAATATACGCCTGTCCTTTGTATTAGAGGAACATGTTCTTGTAATATATAAGGTTGGGAAACACTTATGGGACTAGATCGGCTTGAGAAACTCCTATGGGACCAGATTGATGCGAGGCTAATACAAAGAAGAAACATCCCAACCTAAGACTTTTACAGGAAGGCCCCAGCCCCAATGTCCCATCTGATATAACTAAAATTTCGTGTAGTTAACTAAAGCATTGTTCTGAAATCCCATTTCAATTAACAAAATATCATGTTTTATGTTATCAGTTTGCAAAGTGAATCATGGGAAGACAGTACCCAATTTCGTAAACCTCCTTTTCTTTTGTTTTGATCAATGATACTTTTCTTTATAAACAATGATGTAAAAGGAAAATGTATTAGCATTAGATTACAGATATCTTCAATTCAGATAAGATTAATATGAATTGGAATACAATTAAAAATTTTCTATATCTATTTTCTATGTTCAACATTGATTATTGCGTATGGAATGGATATAATAATATCGAAGTTAAACTTGGTCTCCCATTCCCACTTAAAGAATATGATATTCAAGATTGATTTAATCTAATTTTATTCCAAAAAATCTTTTAGTCAATGCTATAAGTCTTTAAGAATTCAACTTCTCTAATCATTGAGTTTGGATTAGTGAAATGATCAAAATTTTTAAAGAGATGTTCGTTTTAAAATTTTAATCATTTTGTCATAAATCTTCACGCTTTAGAGTAGAATCATAAGTGACCTATTAAAATAATAGAAGAATTGAACAACTTACTACTTAATAGAAATAGGAAATTGATTATTTGGGTTTTGAAAGTTAGTGTTATTCACAATTAAAATACATAATAATGTTTTTAGATTATACGAAGAATGGTTACGCGAATTAACGCCCAAGAAAGCACAGGATGATATCAATAAAGAAGTTGAAAGACACTTTCCTCGATGGTTTGAGAACTATATAAGTTTTCACTTACAATTGTTGAAATGATTGAATTATAAGATTAAAGTGTTCAAATGACATTATACTATTTAATATGATAATTTCTTTTGTGTAGGCCTTAGAAAATCTAATAGAGAACAAGTTCATATGTGATCTTGTAAAAGGACCTTTGCGAACTATTAAATCGTATCGGGTGTATTTTGTTAATGGATACAAAAATATAATACATAATATCATGGTCATAGCATGACAGCAGTAAATAGTAGGGTTTACATACAGGGATGATTGATGTATTACTATGATAAAAATTATTGAGATACTTAAAATTGAGTACCCTACATTGCCAATAAAGCATAATGTGATATTTAAGTGTTACTGGTTTGATTCAACTCCTAATGTTGATACAAAAGTATATAGTCGATACAATCTAGTTGAAATCAACCAGCGAAGAAGATTAAGACAATTTGAACCTTTCGTGTTGGCAATGCAAGCAATCCAGGTGTATTATGTCCCCTTTTTTTAGCTTACAACTAAATAAGTCAGATTAGTTGGTCATTTGCAAAGTTAAACTTAGAACAGAGAATTGAAGATGAAACGTTTCAGGAAGATATTTATGAAATAAATGCATCTATTACATATGATGAGAATGAACCTTTGAACGATCTAAATAATGAATATGTTAAAATTTCATCTGGAGAAGATGAGGAGGGTGAGAGATTTGAAGAAGAGCCTGAGTTTGATTCTAATCTTTAGAAAAAGAAAATAACGATGATTTTGATTTACAATTAAGTGTTGATAACGATTAATTTGTGTTTGTAATAGAATTATTATATTCAATAAATCAATTATTGAATCACCAACATATTGAATTGAAATTGTTATATTTTTGAAATATTCAATAAAATATGAATTTCAAATCACGATTTGGAGCTAGTTATTTTCCAGGTGAAGTGTTAATGAGCATTTTTATATTAATTTTAGACACATAATTTATTAAACTTTTGTCCATTTATGTTTAAATTGCACTAATTAAGAGTTATTTGTTTTAATTCTGGCACATATTAAAATTGGGACATTTAAAAGCCTAAAGTAAGAAAAGAAAGCAGCTGCGCATAAGTGAAGAAAAAAATAGAAAGAGTACGTGAGTGATGGCAAAAACACTATCCTAAAATTATGTAGAAAGCAGCAGTTGGCAGCACATAAAAGAGAGCCTGAGATGATGGACTTTCAATATATAAAAGACAAAAGATTGATTGCAGCAGAAGAGTTGAAAAATAGGAGGGTTAGGTGTGATTTAGATGGGCTGGAATTTAGAGACAAAAAAAAAACAAAGAGACAAAGTGAAGTTGGTGGCGTGAAAAGATTTGTGGGCTGGTTATAGGCGTGAAGAAATCAAGTAGCTGGTGGCTAAGAAACGCAAATCACGTTACGCAAGCAGCTGTGGAAAAAGTGTGGAAGACAACAAGTGAAGATAAACAAGGGAGGTTGTTGAAAAGCTGGGATCCATCGCTCACGCACAACCCTCATATACATTCTAATACAACGTTAGTAGCCAGGAAGAGAGCTCTTTTAGCCATTGAACATACATCCAGACGTTGGCTTGAGAAAGGTTGGATTTACATGAAAAAAAAGGAGATCACGTTAGTAGTGGGGAGCTGGGGAGAAAAAACGATTTTTGGCTGGAGAAAAACGAAGAGCTGCTGAAGAGAGAGGACGTTACACCGCCATTGACAAGACTCTACACCAACGTTAACCATACAGGAAGGAATAAGGAGTAGTTGGTGGCGTTATGGCTGGGAAATGGGGTAGCGACGTTGATGAATCAGCTAGCTTGGAGAGTGGAACGTTGTAATTGAGATAAAGATTTTTGCGTGAGAAGCTGGAGGAAAAACGCTAGCTGGTTGGGCAAGGTGAAGAAGGTTGCAGCTGGTGTTTACGTTGGTGGAGGCATCCACGTTAACAAAAGAAAACTCATGAAAAGCTGCTGTGGAGAGAGGTAGATGTTGAGGCTGCTTGTGAAGGACACGTTGATAAAGATATTGAAGCAGTTGTGTTGAACCTCCATTGGACATACAACGTTGCAGATTTTTGGTGGTGTAAAAAATAATAAAATAAGCATTTGGTGGACTTGAAGTGGTGGCATGAATAAGTTACATGATGGTGGCTTAACAAATGAAAAATATGTTGTAAGTTGGTGGTGTTACATCTAATAAGGGATGAAATCCATAAGGATGTGTTATGTTGTCATAGATCCATTAGGATAAGGATTTGTTATGATTCCTATATCGATTAGGATTTGTTTATGTTTTATTTTATTTTAAGTTTCCTAGTTAGGAAGGTTTTCTTGTCCAGCAAGAAAAGAAATAAGTTAGCTTTAGAAAAGGATTTCAATCAATCCTTTTCCTACTAGAATTAGGACTCTTATATACTATATAAAAGGGAGGGTTAGCATATGTTTTAGGCAGCCCAAAGAGTATTATTTTAATAAAGTTTCTGCAGGAAGTTTTCCTGAGAGAGAGTGTCTTCTCTTGTTTATTAAATCATAAGTTTTATGCTTATATTTGGTTCTGAGATTAACCTAAAATCTCTACCTAATTACTTCCGCTATGTCAGTTGGTATCAGAGACATTCAAATCCAGTTTTTCCTGGATTTCTTTCCTGTTTTGTTTCTTCTTCAGCTTCAGCTTCAGCCCATCTTCCAACCTTAACAACCAAAAAAAAAATATCCAGTTTTGTTTCTGCTTCTGCTTCAGCCCATCTTCCAGCCCTAACAACCCCAAAAAAAATTCCAGTTTTGTTTCTGCTCTAGCCCATCTTCCAGCCTACCAACCCAGAAAATTCTTCTTGTTTTGTTCCTGCTCCAGCCCACCTTCCAGCCCTACCTACCCAGAAAATTCAACCCAAGTCCTAGAAAAGTCAAACCAAACGTTTTCAGTCTTGGCCAACTAGTACACATGGCTGAACAAGGAGATAACCAGAGATTTGACGAAGTTTTGGAGGCTATTAATGGATTAGCGACTCGTA
>JAOQMR010000002.1:31876574-31890403 GCA_027563865.1 Erythroxylum pelleterianum
ATCATATCTTTAGTAACATGGGCTGTCATAGCATACTCATTAGTGTTACCATTCATATTTAATAACACTTATCACCTATTACCGTATATTATTTTTGTTGTAGTGTGTTATCCCTGGTTATGACCCTATAGTACCCACAAACTACAACAAAAATCCTAAGCATACACTTTTATTGGCTATTCCACTGACCATAATGCCTATCTATGTCTTAAGCCCAAAACCATCAAAATCTTCGTCTCTCGGCATGTGAAGCCTTTGTCTTTGCTCATCTCACCAACTCATCAACACCACTTCAATACACAATTCATGACTAGCTATATTACCCATATAAACACCCCCACCACTCTAACTACATTTCTCCCACCCACCACACCTTTGCCAACACCTCAACAACCAACCCCCTTGTCCTCCTCACCAAACCAAAACCCCGACTCCTTATGACCTGACACCTCACCAACCTCACACCATCATGACTCACCATCCACCTAAATCCGACCAATTATTTCTACACTGTCTTTGCCTCCGTCTCACCATATTTAAACCTTCTCCAAAAGTAACATATTTAAACCTAAAGTCATTTTTGATCTGTACACCACTATTCAACAACAATCCTAAACATAACCAACCTTTATCATCCAAGCTCGAAAACATCTCGAATGACGTGCAAACATGAGTGAAGAATATGGTGCCTTAATCCACAGTTGTACCTGGTCTTTAGTTCCACCACACCCATCTCAAAACATTGTGGGATGCAAATGGATCTATCACATCAAACGCAATCCTAATGGCACAATTGATCGGTATAAAGCCCGTCTTCTAGCTAAAGGCTTCCATTAATCACCAGGACACTTCAGTGACACATTTAGCCTAGTCATCAAATCAGTCACTCTCTGAATAATTCTCACCTTAGCCGTTACAAATGGTTGGCCTTTACGTCAACTAGACATAAACAATGTGTTCCTACAGGGCACACTGACAGATGATGTTTTCATGGATCAACCACCCAGATTCGTCAACTCTCATCATCTATACTTTGTCTATAAACTTCACAAAGTCTTTTACAGTCTTTGCCAAGCTCCAAGGGCATGGTATCATCCACTTCGTCAATTCCTCTCCAAACTGGCTTTTCCAACTCATTATGTGTTGCCTCTTTCTTTATTCGCCACTGCACCTATCACACTACATACCTGATGATTTATATCGATGATATCATACTTATAGGGTCTTCTAATGAACTACTCCAACAATTCATTCATAACCTCGCCAATCGATTTTCCATCAAAGATCTTGGCCCATTTTCCTACTTCTTAGGAGTTGAGGCACAAGCAATCTTGATGGACTACTTCTCTCCCAACAAAAACACATATGAGATCTCCTTGACAAGACAAATATGTTTAATGCCAATTCTGTTTCAACCCCCCATCTCCTTCTGAATCACTCAAACTAAATGATGCAAATGCCCCAATTGGTGCAACAAATTATCAACAAATTCTTGGATTCTTTTAATATCTCTCACTCATAAGGCCCGATGTTTCCTATGTAGTCAACAAACTCTCACAATTCATGCATCGCCCTACTACAATACACTAGAATGTGGTAAAAATGGTCCTTCGCTATCTTAAAGGAACCTTGATCATGGGTTACTCATCCGCCGACAATCCCCTCTCAGTCTTCATGCATTCTCCGATGCAGATTAGGCTGGTGACCCCGACAATCGATGATCCACTACCGCATATATTATCTTCCTTGGTAACACACCCATTAGTTGGAGCTCTAAGAAACAACATATGGTGGCCCGACTTCAACCGAATTTGAATATCGAGCCATCGCAGCAATCGCTGTAGAACCCAATTGGATCACACAACTCCTCGCTAAACTTTATATCAACATTTCTCACACTCCAGTCATTTACTGCTATAATGTTGGTGCAACATATGTCTGTGCCAATCCTATTTTCCATAGCCATATAGAGCATGTTGTCATTGACCTCTTCTTCTGTAACACCCCTATGTGGAACCTACAACTGTCCACATATAAGGCAACCAATTTCCTATACATACATTCACGACATGCATTTTGGTTCAATGCTATACCTATACACATTACAAAATTCCCTAATGCTTAACATTATCATTTAACAGTTACATTTATATAGTAATCTAAAAGAAAACATGCAATTTCTTTTACCATTACATGTACAATCATCATTAACTAAAATGCCTTCCATAAGTACTTTTTCTTCTATCTGTTGGCTTTGGTTTTGCAGATGTTTCCTGTACCTCACTCCTATGACTTAGACCTACACGGATTAACACTCATGCTAAGCTTGAAAGCTTAGTAGGGAAACACTTAGTTTGGATGACCAGTCACAACAGTCGTCCACCAAGCACATACATTCATAAACATTGCATAAATAAAAATAATGATGGCATTCTTAATCAGATAAATATACAAACATGCTTCAATATTTTTTTTTCACATACTATAAATTCACCTTCAAAACTCAAACATTGATATTCAACACTCAATGATACAAATTATCAATACAAATGCCAATGCTCATTCATATATCGATTATTTATATTGTCATATTGTATTTCTCATTTATATCTCTTTACTTTACTTTCTGTGTTAAGATTGCACATTTTCTATGGGTGTGGATAACGGGTGTTGTGGATATCTGAAGATATCAAACTGTGGATAACCGAATGTATCAAACTGTGGATACTAGAAGGTATAAAACTGTGGATACCTGAAGGTATCAAATTGTGGATACCGATGGTGTTAAACAGTAATAGCTACACTGTAACCCTATTGGTATGTCCATCTATCCCCCACCAAGACAATAGAGTAGGCACTGTAACATTTTCTTTAACCATTTTCCAATTTCACAATTCATATATTGACAAGTCATGTGATATACTATACACATATGAGTAATGAATATGCATACAAATCATTTATGAACATGTAAGTTTTCTTTGGAATGCATTATGCTCAATCTTATATTCCAATTTCAATCTCCCAATTCACATGTGGCAAGACCTATTTCATTTATCTCTAGGTGTTTGAAAATTTTCATACACATTCATAAAGGTTCTGATAAGATGCGGTAGAAATTGGAAACAAAAACAATGTCACGGTCGTGACAGACACTCTCTCCATTCATACCACTACTTGTTGCTTAATATGCATTTAGAAGAAGTCAGAAATGGCTTTCGAGGTCAACTAGAAATTTTTTCATCTATGTCTCTAATTTCTATTTCACAAATAATCAGACCATTTGGACTTCTAAATCATGAGATATAGGCAAAGTATCATAAGCTGTTCTAAAATAGGGGTAGCTTTAGGTCACCTTTTTCGATCTCAATTTCCAAGGTCATAGAGCTAGAATTAAGTCAGAGTTTGTTCTATAGATATTTAGCTCTATGTTAAGGTTTCGTATGCAACTAAAATCACACAATTTAGAGGTCTGTAGATTGAGTTATGACTCAAACAATATGACTGACTCAAACAAACCCTAGACAGAACTCCACTACACGCTACTCTCTTATCATATACAACCAAGTTCATGCAAAATAACACCAAAGCAACATCCCAGTAATAATTATACATCCAAATAAATCTTTATATCCATTCAATCATACACAAATACAAAAATCAACTCAGTGAAGTTCCAAACCTCCAAATTGACAAAGGTGGTCTTTTATTGCCTTTCCTTCCCTTTCTCTTTGGCTTTGCTTGACTCACTAACTTGATTTCCACCTAAGATTGGCTTGATTTCTTACATGAAAAATTATACAAAGGTGCATCTCCCATCTCCATATGCCGATTCCACAACTTTCAAGACTCACACATTTGCTTAATTCCTATTGGACACACATGTTTTTATTATTATTGGTCACACATGCCTTAATCCAATTAGTCTATGTAATAACTTCAGAAAAATTACATATTGGTCCTTCGTCTTCCGTTAATTCCCATATTAGCATACAATCTTATCAATTAATTTCATTCCCCTATGTCTTTCTAATGTAATAAATTTCATACAATTTGGTTAATTATTCTGGGAGTTATACCCAAAACACTACAAGCTGTTTGAAAATAGGGACATCAGCCATAACTCAACTTCAAGCTAGAATTCAAAAATCTTATAGGCACAATAAAATTTCAGTTTCTTCATAAAAGTTTTAGATCTGTGTCTCTAGCTTAATCTCCAATTAAAATTATCCAATTTAGAGGCCTATAGGCCAAGATATGGTCAAATTACATAAATGTGTTCAGTGGAACCTATCCATTCAGTAAGGTACACATCTGAAATCAACTAACTTCGGTCTTATCATGCAAGAGTAACACAAAAACACATCTAGTTTAACCAAAAGAATTCCATAAGCAAATGGGATACTTCTTCTACCAATTTCCCTCACATCACATTCATAAATGCAAGCAACATATCAAAAATTCTCGTACATATTTCACATCTAAGTATGTATGTCCATGCCAAAATGAACAAATTACCAATTAACTTAGGTCTTTTGCATTAACTACCATAATGTCTCTTACTAAGATGCACTTGATTCATTAGGTTCACTTCCTAAATCACCCTAGACATGCTATAATACTTCCAGGGTATATGTTGGGTCATTACATCTTCCTTCGGGACCAAGTTGCACGAAATCAACTGCGCATCTCACATGTTCACTCTACAAATCAATTGGCTGACTCCCTTACTAAGGAACTTTCTCGCCGACTGTTAATAGACATTTTTGTATTACTTTTTGATATATAATTTGTTGAACTATTTTCCATTTAATATTTAAATTGCTTTAATTAAACGTTATTTGTTTTAATTTTAGGCACATGTCAGATTTAGAATTTTTAAGAGCCTAAAGCAAGGAAAGCTTTAAAACAAAGAGAGGAAAAGACGTTAACATTTTATACAGTAGCAGCCACAATTTTTGCATTATGAAGAGGTTAAAACAAGAGACAAAAGTCAGCTGGCGACAAAAAGAAAACAAAGGTTTGACATGAAAATTGGAAGATAGGCGTGAATGAGGAACTAGATATTCAAGACATAAAAACAAGAGTGGCTGGCGAAAATCAAGGAACAAGGCAGCTGGCGGTGGAAAGATTTGTGTGTTGTGTGTGAGGCGTGAAGAAAATAGAAGGAAAAAAACAAGACAAAAGGGCTGCGTTGATGTTGAGAGGTGGCGAAATGGAATAAGAACAAGCAGCAATTTAAATCACGCGATCAGCTATGAAGAAAAAAAAAATATAAAGCCAAAAGGAGGCAACTGGTGGAGACCCACACACTACTCACAACCACTCGACATTCACGTTAACACCCCCCTCTCTTAAGATTTTCGACACATAATGCAGCCTTCATAAAAACTATTACTCCATACAAATATGAAAAAGACACGTTGAATTGGAAGCTGGAGGAAAGTTGAAGACGTTGGAGCATGAAAAAAATTGATGTGGGGACTGAAGCTACAACCACTCACTAACGATCAAAGAGCTGGTGGTAGCATATTGAAAACACATGAAGAAGCTGGTGGTTTAGGAGACTAACGCATTAGCTGGTTGTGACAGGCCTCACTGATCACAAAAGAACAACATTAGTGGCTGGTGGTGGCACAAACGAAACAGCTAGGATTAAGGGCCATTGGAGGAAGCTGCGTGGAGTCATGGCACGGTGAAAAAAATCGTGAGCTGTTAGCAACTTCACTTTAGAAGGTGGTGGAAGTCTCCAATGGCAGCAGTGTCGGACCTCGCTCCCAAAACCCGACTGTCCTGGGTTACGAGCCCTGCTGTGGCCCATTCTCGAGACAGCTGACTTGCTGAGACCTTAAACTTGACACTCTCTGATGACTCATGCAGTGCATGAGAAGAGCGTCAGAACTTTTCATACTCAGAGTGGTATGGGCAGCAGTAGTCCTGCTAAGAGTCAGCAGTCGAGGGCAGTATCTGAGCAGGTCTCTAGTGTGGGAGGCCCAGGAAAGTCATGGAAGGGCAAGCAGACAAATCCCCAGTGTGATCAGTGCGGAAAATTTCATCCGGGGAAATGCCTCAGAGGTTTTGGGGGTTGCTATCAGTGTGGAGAGAAGGGACATATGATGAGAGATTATCCCCAGAGGCAGAGACAGGAGGGTTCCCAAGTTCAAGTTCCGAGAGGGACGAAAACAGTGGGAACTAGGCCAGTCACAGAGGTAGGCAGTTCTGGAGCTGTTAGCAGGGCTCACCTCCCGGGACAGTCGGGGCTCCGGGAGCGGGGTCCGACAAGCAGCTTCGTTGATTGGAGATTGCGTGAGCTGAGGACAAAGAAGAAGTATAGGCAGAAGGTTGAAGCAGCTGAGGCCACACTCATCACTTACTTACTCTCTCCATTAACGATCAAAGCAGCTGCTGGAGATTAAAACACCTTGGAGAGCTCTTCCATCATTCACCTATTGGAGACATGCATGTTAGCTGGACTAGGAGACTCACACAACGTTGGGCATAGATCAACACAATGTTACAGCACATCTAGTGGAGAATAAATCGATGCAGCATGGTTGAAGACTAGAGAAAAGAAGAGAGAAGCAAGTTGTGGTGTGTGTGCGAGGATTAGCAAGGTGTGGTGCAGTGTAAAAATAACATTAGCTAGGGACAAGAAGAACACGTTAGCTGGTCACTAGAGGAAAAACGATAGCTGGGGGGAGTTTTTAAGCCACGTTGAAAGGCAAGACAATAGTTAGTGGAGGCAAGACAAGACACTTGGTGGAGGCAATACAAGACACTTGGTGGAGCATGACTTTACATCTTGGGAGAATTTTGAGTGGTGGATGGCCCTCTTTCCTTGCCTCACACAAGCTGAAAAATAATGTGGCTACTTTGGAAGAAATCGTTGATGCATGAGCTGGTGGAAAAGCAACATACGAAACTAAGCAGCTGGTGGCGAAGGCACGTTGAAGCAAGAGGCACGAGAAAAAATTTCAGCTGCGGAAAAAGGGGGTGTTTTAATTTGTTTTCTTAATTTATTTTTAATTCCGTATTTATTTTAATTGTGTGGTTTTAATCAATGCAAATATATATTATGACCATGATTTATGTTACATTGATAAATATGTGCGAGTAAGTTTTTCTTTTCGGTTAAGGTTAAGATTGATATTGGATTTGGATAATTTTTGTGGTATTGATTTTTGCTTGACTAAATACATATTTAATCTTAATTTAGCTTGATCACCAAGATTAAGACCTTAGATGATTGAATGCCATAACCAATGGAATTTAATTTGTCGGAAAATTAATCAAGCGACATACTTGAGACTAAAGATTAGACCAACCTTAGGATCTTGTGTGAGGATACCTAGGATTAACGAACTTAATTCTAGGCTTCTTGTATTTAACGCCTTTTATTCCGAATTATCTATGGACCAAGTAGTGACTCGGATTTAGAAGAGAAGGGAACACCATGAACATTGGGTTTGACTTGCTTAAGTGAAGTATTTCCTAAATCAATCCACCATTAAAATTTTATTTTTTGTCCAATCCAATTGAAATTTGATACCTTAACCGATTTTTGTCATTTGATTAAATCTAGTCATTTTAATTCATAACTTGCAATTTTCATGTTTCCTTGATTTACTTATTTTATTTTATTTTATTTTCAAATCAATCATTTAATTTAATTGTCTTACGTTTTGGAATTTTTTTCCTTGTGTACGATAATCCGATTCTTACCGTTTTATATTACTTGTCGACGGGGTGCACTTGCCTCTAATTGGTCTAGATAAAATTTAATTTTATATTGTTTTGTTTAGACCGCAACACCGACAATTTCACCTTCATCAATCCAAGATAGGCATCTAACCTGGAAGCTCTATCTTGCAGGGGCATGATAGCAACACATTAATGTAATCCCTTAAACC
This sequence comes from Erythroxylum pelleterianum, assembly GCA_027563865.1. NCBI lineage: Eukaryota > Viridiplantae > Streptophyta > Magnoliopsida > Malpighiales > Erythroxylaceae > Erythroxylum > Erythroxylum pelleterianum. Next base: position 31,884,485 of record JAOQMR010000002.1, read on the forward strand.
ATGGATTATTGAATCAGCAAACAAAATTAAGCCCCCAATCATGGATTATTAACTCAACATAATTTACTTACCATGTATAGCTACCATTAACTCTGTATATATAGACACAATGACATCACTAAGAAAATGAGTTCACCAATTACCTAAATCCATTATCCTCATCCTATGTAAATCTCAAATTCTTGAAAGATTGGTTGGAGAGTATATATAAGTCCAAAATGTACTCTTCAAACTTTAAGCCAAGCTGTTTTTAACGAAACTTATGGTTTTGAGGGTCAATTTCAACTACTAGCAGTATCAGTAGCTATTTACTCCAACTTAAATGCCGAAGTCGGTAGAACGGAACTGGTTTGGCTTTTGACGGACAACTTCCAGCTATAAATCATCAATTGCTAGGGTTTAGCAGATAAGAAGCATTGATTGGGGTACTGCTGTATTTTATGAACTCATTTATTAATTTACGGGTTAATAAACCCTATTTATACGTAACCCCCCGACTCTCCATCAGCTATCTATATCCTCTCAAAGACCAACTAACCAAATTTCTCAAAAGAGAGAGAGCTTGGCACTACTCAGAAATGGCGTCGGCAGAAATAGAGAAGCACAGAAAAGGTGCAGAGGTCTATGCTGGAGATGATATCGGCAGGGAAAAATCTGTGGAGCTCTTGGACGAGATAGAATTACCAAACGGCCTGTTGCCGCTCAAAGACATCCTGGAGGTTGGGTACAATCGCTCAACTGGGTTCGTTTGGCTGACCCAGAAAAACAAAGCTGAACATAAATTCAAAGCCGCGAACCGTTTAGTGTGGTACGACAAGGCGGTGACCGCGTTTGTGGAGAAACGGAAGATGAGGAAAGTGACAGGTGTGAAAGCCAAGGAGCTTTTGATATGGGTGTCCATCCAGGATATTTACGTCGATGAGAAGGACTTGGGAACAGTAACATTCAGCAATAGCTTGACTGGTATTTCCAGGTCGTTCCCCACATCGGCATTTCAACTTGAGGAGGTCTACAAGTGATGATGTTGAAACGGCGTCAAATTACCTTTTCTTTTGCCTGAACTGAATTTGCTTTCGTTATGCAATAATCATATTATCAATTGGCGCAGTGAATGTTTTATTGTATTTAAATGGGTTTGAGGAATATATCCAATGATCATATTATCTAATGGATCGCCTTCAATGGATGGTCGAGCATATATCCATGGCATCTCCATACTCTCTTCCTTTTCCTGTCAAGTTTATCCTTCTTATCTGCATCAATTCGTACTGATCTTTATATCTGTAACGGTCATACAATATTATTCCTGAAGATCACCATTCGAATATACGCCTGTCCTTTCATGTAAAACATTCAATTGTATTAGAGGAACATGTTCTTGTAATATATAAGGTTGAGAAACACTTATGGGACCAGATCGGGTTGAGAAACTCCTATGGGACCAGATTGATTGGAGGCTAATACAAAGAAGAAACATCGCAACCTAAGACTTTACAGGAAGGCCCCAGCCCCAATGCCCCATCTGATATAACTAAAATATCATGCGTAGTTAATTAAAGCATTGTTCTGATATCCCATTTCAATTAACAAAATATCATGTTTTATGTTATCAGTTTATAAGTGAATCATGTGAAGACAGTACCCAATTTCATAAACCTCCTTTTCTTTTGTTTTGACCAATGAATATAAACAATGATGTAAAAGAAAAATGTATTAGCATTAGATTATAGATATTTCCAATTCAAATAAGATTAATAGCCTTTCTATATCTGATTTCTATGTTCAACATTGATTAGTGCGAACGGAATGCATATAATAATATCAAAGTTGAACTTGCTCTCCCATACCCACTTAAAGAATATGATATTCAAGATTGATTTAATCTAATTTTATTCTATAAAATCACTAATACCCACTTAAAGAATGTGATATTCAAGATTGATTTAATCTAATTTTATTCCAAAAAATCTTTTAGTCGGTGCTACAAGTCTTTTACTAAGTTGAAAGAATTCAATTTCTCTACTCATTGAGTTTGGATTAGTGAAGTGATCAAAATTTTTAAAGAGAACTTCATTTTAAATTTTTGATCATTTTGTCATAAATCTTCATGTTTTTGAGTAGAATCGTAAGTGACCTATTAAAAAAATCGAAGAATTGAACAACTTACTACTTGAAAAATTTATTAGAATAGAAACAAGAAAGAAAGAGGCCTCTAACAAAAGAAAAATATAATGTATTTTTAAATATTTCAAGGATGATAATAAGGATGAGGTGAAAAGCATTTTGCGTACAGTGATAATATCACCCTCTTCTCTCAAAATTTCAAATAATTCTTAAAATAACAAAATTAAAGGACAAGGAATTCTATAAATGAAGGTAAAAATGAATTAAAGAAAAAGAATAATAACATTTGTTATGGATGTCAGAAATTTGGACATGTAAAATCTCAATCCCTCTGTTAGGGAAAAAGAAATATTTGTATATGAGATAGCAAACATGTAATTTGTAACGCATGAAAATATTTAACCTAAATTCTCTTCTTAACATAGATAATAAGTTCATTTATAATGAATTGATAGAAAATTTAGAGATTTTACTGAAAGAAATAAATAAATTATTATCAAGCTGGTTAGGTTTTCAAAGAAATAAGGTTAATTTTCTTTAAGAAGATAATACAAGATTTAAAAGTGTGTTGAGCTAAATAATTTTAATAAGGAATGAAAATAATAAAAAAAAACTTTTGAGAGAGAGAGAAGCTCTTGTTTCTCTCTTTTCTAGTCGATAGTCTTTGCATGATATTCAATGTTCTCCGCCTTAAACTCTTCTCATTCAATGCTTTTTAGTCGTCCACTTATTTGTTGTTACTTTTTTAGTCTTAATTTCACTACCTTTTCACCTCTTCTTTTTGTTCATTTCACTTCTTTTCTTTAGTAATAGTAAGAAAACCTTGCTATCATCTAGGTCTATTACTTCCATTATAGGCAAAATTATTCAAATCCCCATTATAGCCTCCCAAAAAAAAACTTGGACTCTTTTCCTTCACTTCCCCCACGACCTAACTAATTTTCATAGTCTTAACCACTAGATCTATAAAGACCTCCTCTTCCTACTACAAATATCCTATCCTCCAACACTCAAAACATAGATTCAAATGCCTTTGATGGATAAGAAGTGTCTACAACCTAAAATACTGGAACAACAAAGAAAACCTAGAATCTGGTCCTAAGTGACTCCCAAGGCTCTAACTTACTCCGATTTTTCCCACTTGATAGCAAGGATGGACAGATGGTTATTGCTCCCTCGACAAATCCTTTAGGACAACATGGCCAAATGGAAGTCTTCCTTGGTCAGATGCTCTGTAGATAAAGTACAAGGCTTCCCTCCCCTGTCCCTCTCCCCCAAACCATGCTTTACAAACAAATGACTTATGGAAAGGGTTATGGGAGATCCAATCCAACATTAATTCCCCCTGGCTAGTAATGGAAGACTTCAATAACACCCTAAGCTCTTCCTTCACCTAGTAAAGTTTCCCGTTTTAAGTGTAAAACTTGTTCATTGTGAAGTTTAATGTTAAGTCTTTTAAATATTTCTTCTTCGAACCACTTCAAATTTTGCAAATAATTGTTAAATTTGAAAGGATGATTCCTTTTCTAAGAGTTAAAGAGATTATAAACCAATACAAAAGTGTGGTAAGAGGAAGAAGGATTATAGAATAAAGCTTCACTCTTAGGAAAAATTGTGATCTATTAAGCATTAACTAATGCCCTGTATATCTTCTTCCTAAAGAAACAACTTTGCTTCTATTTATTACTCCAAGCACAAAGTGTCCCTCTATTTTTAAGTCTATTACGTGAATATGGCTAGCATGATCACAAAAATCCTCTAAATAGATCCTAAGGCTAACATTTCCTTCAAAATTTGAAGAGTGAACCATACTATTGAAATCTACAAGTATAATCTAAGTTTATAATTGATCCAATTTCCTTTAGACATGGTTAAAAGAATAGACATATATAACCTAAGACTTGATATTGTCATGCCTCACCTTAACAAATAAGTATATTAGCTTTTTGTTATGATTGAATGAAGTAATCTAATCTATCAAAATTATATACAACTACTAATCTACCATTGTAATGACATTAGTGATTAGTGATAATAGGCTAGGATTTTCTCAAAACACTTAGATTCTTTCATTTATTCTCCTTAAGCTTTATTTTGATAAGACCAATAACACAAGTTTTAATAACATGTAATTAATTAAGAAAATTTGCTATTTTTATGTTATTAAGTTCTCTAATATTCCAAGAGAGTAAAGACATTATGAGGTGCTTGATAAGGAACCCTTATTCTTCCTATTGGTTTTCCTTTTAGTGAAACTCTTAAATTCATTACTTAACGAAGGTTTAGAAAGCATTTTACCAAATTAAGGGGAATTAGAACCCAAAATTGGTTGTGAGACTTCTGTTTTTTTAATGATTGAGCTAATACTGTCAAATAAGCTTTATTGAAGTTTTTAATGTTGAACCCTTCATCAATTTGAGGCTTAGTATATCTTTTATCTATTTAAGAGCTGATAGGGATATTCTCTATTTCATTTAAACATCTAAGGTAAGAATTTATGTTTCAAAAATCAAATTTTATCTTGGTTATGAAGGCTTCCTACCTTTTGAGTTAAGGAAGAAGGTTCTCTTATACCTACATCAATCATCTCATCTATTGCCTAATTATCCTTCTCATTAGCAATCTCCTCATTTCCATAATCTTTATTGTTATCATTCACTTTTGAATCCTTCTACGTCAGCTTCTATAATTCTCCTGTGAAGAAAATTCTTCCAATTGTTTTTAAGCTTTCTTGTGTTTGGTTACTTTACCATGAATAATTAAGTGAGATATCCTTAAACAAAATTTCATCTTCATTTGTAAGCATAAAAGTCGTAACATAACTCACTTTCTTCATACCAGCAGTAGCCTCACTAAGACATGAAGGTTTACCAACAAAATTTGCCAAATGACTACGTCCTTTAGTGGTCCAATATTGTAAGGAAATATTATGTATATTGATATATAGAGGGACTAATTTTTGCTTGATATTAAGCAATTATATTCTATTCTTCCATTTTTATATGAACAGAGGTTTGTAGTTGAAGTGCTAAGGACTTGCTTTAATAATTTTTTAACCTTGAGCAGTTAAATCAAACTATAAAAAGGAAAAGATTTTTTCCATTTCCTATGAAGTTTCCAATGATGCTGATCTTAATTGTTCATAATGCGAAAAGGTGGTGACTTGCCAAGGAAAAAGCTAAGAAGAGTCACCATACCATTTGGAAGCTCCTTCCTTCATAATGTGAATAAAGGGTGCCATTATTAATTTTCTTACAAAATCTATAAAGGAAAAAAGTGTAACTTTATAGAAGGAGAATAGTCAAAACTTAAAGCCAAGATCTCTTAGCAGAAGGCCTGAATTAGGAACCAAAATTTTAACGATTTAAAATAGGTGGTTGAGAATTGCCAGTAGTACCGTTGCTACGCTAGGAGGGATAAGTAAGGTGGGTAAAGGAGCTAACGAAGGAAAAGTTGTAAAAGATATAGGCACAAAGCTTAACATCCTACTTGAAGTGGAAAAAAAAGGTAGGAAGATAGGAGAGTTAAAAAATTTTATGGCAAAAGGAAACAAGAGAGTAACAAAGAATAAGGGAGGAAAGGATGACCAAAGAGCTGAAGAAGAAGAAGAATACGAGAGCATAGAAAAGATAGGGAGGTTGGGATCAGGGCCGTTCCTATAGTTTTATAGGCCCGGGGCGAAATTAATAAAAAGGGCCCCAATAAATTGACAATATATTTAAGTTTACATATTTGTATGAAACATAAATGACTCAATTTATAAATTTACGTAACCAACTAAATATTAAATGATCA
>JAOQMR010000002.1:31897688-31911099 GCA_027563865.1 Erythroxylum pelleterianum
AATTAATCATCCCCAAATCAATTATTTTTATATTTTTATTTTATTTTTATTTTTGATTTCACACAAATAAACAATTGTTACATTGGTCTCTATGGTTCGACCCTATTCACCACTTTACTCGTTTAAGTATTCTAGAGTAGGAATTTATTTTTGATTGGTTTGACACGCCATCATATAGTTATATGCAACACATCCTCAAGCTTCATATAATGGTGTAGTTTTATGATATTGACAATTTTTGGGTTCAACCCACGAATAAAATTGGTCAATTGTCACTTCCAGATCTTTTTCCATATTCCTTAGCTATGGTAACTTACATCTCTTTATGGTACTCCTCCATACTCTTGGAAATTTTGGTAGAAATCTTTATAGTAAGAACTTGACAAAAAATATTTTCTCATCACCATCTTTATCTCCTATCATGTTTTGATGGGTAGTCCTCGGAGAATTTGTTAATCCCACCAGTTTACAGTAAATTCAATAAACTCTGAAATAACCAATTTAACCTTTTTCTCTTTTGAAAAGTTATAATAATACAAAAATAACTCCATACGCTTCTCTCAGTCCAAGTAGGCATTTGGATTTATCTTCCTTAAAAATGTGGTATGATAATCTTAATGCTATCTATTATCCATACTTTCTTCATACCCTCTTTTATAGCCCGTACCAATTCTACCCCATCCCTGTTCCCCTATTTTTCCTCCTTTTCCTCCTTTATCAGCTCCTAGATTTAGCACTCCCAAGTAATTGGAAGCACCCTCAACCTCATCATATGCCTGATTCATTCTTCCTAGTAGCTAAAGGTGGATTATGTTGTATTCCAACTATGAAAACTTCTTGTTTCTCCAACCTATTTCTCACTTCACGAGATTATCGAATAAATTGCTCATATTAATCTTGGATGAGGTTCATAAAGGACTTATAGTTTAGTCCTACTCCTTCTTCCTTACTTCTTTATCTTTAGACAAATTTCTACTTTGAGTTTGAGTCATAATAAGCGGTACAAAACATTAATAGCACAAATACTTTATCACGTGTTTTTCTTAAAGTTTTACTTTACTTACAACCTAAATTCTTGATTGAAGATTCTTTGAAAAATAGATAATCTAACTCAAATTTAGTTTAAATCTTCCCCCTTTTCAAATAACCCATGAAGAAGTAAATTAAAAAAACAAAATATTGAAAACATTACTAAAATACAAAAAAAAACAAGAAAACTCAAAAATAGGAAATTGAGCTTAATGGAACATAGCTAGATAGTGTAGAAAAGAAGAATAAAACTTAATAAGAATAATTGGACAATAAGCAAGAATAAGATAACTAATGAATAAGATTTTTTTAAAACTTGTAAAATCATAGAAAAAAGAAACAAGAGGATTTACAAAAACGTAAAGGATTGAATAAACAAAAAGAAGACGACACAAGAATATTGGAAACATAAATAAATAGTATAAAAACAAACCCGAATATAGAAGATAGATCTAATAATAAATTATGATACGACCCTTACTAATAGGACTATTGTGATTCTATATCAACCATGGAGTGATCTATTATAATCAAGTTAAAATAGGAACACAATTATAAAAAGGCAATGAGAAAGATATGAAAGGTGATAAGGTAATTAGGTAATGAATCCATTCATTAACACAAGAGCAATTATTTTCACTTCTTTTAAGTACAAACTTCAACCACACAAACACAGCACATTCAACAACTTCACGTCGTTGACTTTTTGAAGCTCAAACAATTAACAACACAAACAACTTCGCACGTTACTTAACTCGATTAAGATCATAAAAAAGAAAATCACATCATTTCACAGCTTCACTTCTGGGGTTCCTCGAGCTGAAAAGCCGAGGCAGGTTGAGAACTCGAAAGTCCTGTCTCCTCATTGGCGAACGTCAATAAACTTGAGTCCTTGTCATCAACAAAAATGTCAGTGACTGCGAGGCTGAACAGACGCCCCTTGTATTTGGCACCAGTGATTTTGCTTAGCCGCCGTTTCTGGACGAACGCCGTCACCGCCATGTCGTACCCCATCGTATGACCAACGGCACGGAACTTGTGATCCAACTTGTTTTTTTGTTTCAGCCAAACGAACCCAGTTGTGCGATTGAACCCTATCTCTTCTATGTTTTTGAGAGGCAATAATCCTGTTGGAAGCTCCTTCTCCTCCAGGAGCTTCACTGATTTTTCCCTGCCGAGTGCGTCCCCGTAGTATATCTCTGCCCCTCTTCTATGGTTTTCTATTTCCGTAGTAGCCATTTCTGGAACTCACTTTGGTTTAATTTCCTTTCACGAATTAATATATATATATATATATACAGCATACCAAGTTCTTGATGACAATTCAGCGATGGGACTTCGAATCTTTTAAGAAATGACAGAATCAACGACACATACGGCCTACGAAATGGGATTTGGATTTGCAGATTTGGAGGTGATCTGCGTGGTTTAATGAAGATCAAGTTGTACAGTCCAAATCTAATACATTCCAGCAAATGCTAAACAAAGCAAGGATCCCTGCAATGTGCTTTATTTATTTTCTTTGATCTTATAAAATGTTTGATTTGAGTTTTAAATTATGGGAAATAAACGTGAGGTCAACTTGCTCCAAAATTACGATATTTCTATAGCAACAGAATAAGAAAGAGATATTCTTCTTCGAGGTCCATATCTTTCGGATCTTCTCACGTCTTGTATACTTAATTAAGTCTTTGGCTGAGGGTTATGAACTGTATATGAAGACAGTCATGAGTATCTTCTGTCAAATATTTTCTAGTCATATGATTAACTCGTGGTCAAATGTATATGTAAGAACAATTAGTGACAACATTGATTTTTTTCTTAAGCAGTTAAGTACTCTCAAAGAGGTAATAGGTGCTATGTTATAGGATCCTTTATTTTTTTCCTAAGTTACTTCAAATTGGTCCAATTCTTCTCCAAATTTATTCCTTTTCTTAAAAAAGGCATAATAAAATCTAGGAATAAAATATTTTGAGTATCAAATTCTTTAAAATTGTCCAAAATATAAGTATAATACTATGAAAACCATGCATGCTAGCAAACTCTCCAATACTTAATCATTTGCTTACCTTCAAGCAAACCAATTTCATCATTCTATCTTCCATAAGACACCATTCTAGGCAAAATGTCAAACAAAAGTATTCAAAATTCCCTATTACTCACCTAATTATAAGTCGTCAAAATGCCAGGCAACCAACTACATGAGTCAATTCAATATACTTCATGATCTTTCAAACTTCAACCTAAATCACAAAATTCAACTTCATGTATAAGATGGACATACATAAGATAAATTGCTTCAATTTTCAAATTCAATCCTCTTATTAAATATAGATAAATTTAAACAAAACAAGAGCATTAAAAACTCGTTTAAAAAGTTAGCTAGCCTTTTTATACGAGAGTAGATATTTTATCATAAATATTTCTAGTTATTTAGCTAGGTCGCTATTCCAAAGTGTACTAACATCACTCTTTAACTTCAAAATTTTTATTAGTATAAAGCTAGCCGAGCGAAATTATTTGTACTTATTTATTCATAATTTTATCTATTTTCAAGATAACGAAAATGCTCAAAAGAATTCACAACCACTTAATACATGCACATTTTACATAAGGGATATTTAAGATTATATTAATAAAAAGGAAGTTCAAAGAAATTAGTGCTCTTTTGTGTAAAGTCTGGACTAAAATTAGTAAATTATTATTATATCAACAAATAATGCTGACCAAAAGTGTAATTTACATTTCAACATTTCACAAAATATTTAGGTAAATTCATACTTTTATTTCTAGTATTACATTACTAAAACAACACTTATTGCACCCAAAATAGATGCAAAAACGTAGTATATGAGATAATAATAGAGATATACTTAAATCTTTTATGAAAAATTGTGATAGGAATTGAAGTATTGTCTAATGACTAATTATTTTGTACTCTACACTAGCATCTAATGGGTCAAGATTGCACAATTGCAACTCTACATAGGCTAATTGAAGGCAAAATCACTAGAATTTACCATAAACTTAATTTTGATAAATTTTAGTGTAGCATTAGTACTATTTCGAAAATGTTAAAATACTATGTACTACAATATATAATAGTATAAACTTTACTTAAATCGTTTGAAAAATATTTAAATGCAATTTAAACCTTTGGCCATAATATTTAAGTACCATGCAAAACTTATTTTTTTAGTTTAGTCCATATTATAAAGTTTTACCAATTAATTAAAGCCCACTTGCACCAATGCATAGACATGGTGTCTTTGACCTCCAAACAATCTTCTATATTCTAATTTTTATGAAAGAAATATCTATAATTTGATAATTTCTTTAATGGATCCTCTTTTGGTTTTTTTTAATAGAATTATATGTACAATGATATAATCTATTGTTAGTTCTTTTTTATTAAAATTATAGTTCTAGTGGTGTAATATCCACTACAAGAAAAATGTCATTTAGCGACAAAATTTGCCGACAAAAAACATTTGGATTTTATCGGTAATTGCCAATAGTTTATTTTTCATTGGTAAGTTTCTGTTGCTAATTTCTCATTTTCTTGTAGTTATTGATAAAAAGGTGTCTATTTTACTAATTGCTAAATTTAAAGGGGCGCTTTAGTAAATGACAATCCATTGTTTAACATTACAAGAAGTACTTCCATACTTCTTTTAATTAAAGTACGATGACACAACTCCAATTCAAGTCCTTAACTTGCACAAGTTCAAACAAATTAACAACACACAAGTTCACTGGTTTATTCACTCGATCTAGTTCATAACAATGACAAATAACATTTCACAACTTCACTTCTCGGGTTCCTCATGCTGAAAACCCAAGGCAGGTTGAGCAGTTGAGATTCCTGTTCCCTCATCGGCGATCGTCATTAAGCTTGAGTCCTTGTCATCAACACCAATGTCGGTGACTGGGAGGGTTAACAGACGACACTTGTATTTGACCCCCGTCATTTTTCGGAGCCGTCGTTTCTCCAAGAAGGCCGTAACCACCATGTCGTAACCTACAGTGTGACCGACGGTACGAAACTTGTGGTCCAACTGGTTTTCCTGCTTCAGCCAAATGAACCCAGTTGTGCGATTGAACCCTACCTCTTCTATGTTTTTGAGAGGCAATACTCCTGTAGGAAGCTCCATCTCTTCCAGGAGCTTCACTGATTTTTCCCTGCAGAGTGCGTCCCCATAGTATATCTCTGCCCCTTTTCTATGGTTCTCTATTTCCTGAGATGCCATTTCTGAAACTCAGTTTGGTTCAGTTTCCTGCAGTGAATTAATTCAGGGAGCGGTCGTCAGAAATATATATAGCAGATCAAGTTCTTGATGACAAGCCAGCGATGAGACTTCTGAATGTTTCTGACATAATGGATGACGACAAATATACAGCTTATGAAAAGGTATTTGGATTTGGAGATTTGCAGTTGATCTGCGTGGTTTTCTGAATATCAAGTTTCATAATCCTCCAAATCTTATATATTCGAGCAAATGCTAAACAATGCAAGAAAAATCTTACGAATAGTTGATGTGCAATAGCTTATTGAACAGATTCTTGGAAAATTTTGAACACAGGATCCTGCGATTTACTTTATCTATTTTCTTTAATCTTAGAATATGTTTGCTTTGAGTTTTAAATTACGGGGAAGAAACATAAGGTCAACTCGTCCCAAAATTCCTATTTTTCTATAGCAACATGATAACAACTAATGTTATAAATACTATATTACTACCATTACTGGATTTACTACGATACGACATTACCATCCATTTGGTACAATTTCAAGTAATTTTTTAAAATTATAAAATAACTTCTCAATATTATGTTATATAATTTTAAATTTTATATCAACCTTTATAATAATATAAATTTGAAATAATAACTCTCTTTTATTTCTATTAATATTACTTCAATAACTATAATTAATTTTAAAAAGATCATTTAATTATCATACAAATATAAAATTAAGAATAATATCAAAGTATTTAAAATATTATAATTTACATCATATCGTAAAGAATAATTACTCAAAACATCATATATTAAAAATGATGTAGATCTATGACTCCATAAGCCTTACATAAGATGATATCATACATTTCTTAAAACTTTAAGTTGTATTAAATAAAGACTAAATTGTTCAATCTTTTGCAATTCTAAAATATCACTTTAAAATTGGTCCTACCTAGAAACTATAAGACATTAAAAGTAAACTTATAAATAAAATAAAGTGATGACTAAGTTCAAAATAATTAATAAAAGTGAATAAGTATATATCTAAATTAACTTTATCTCTGTGATGAAATGTAACAGGCATCTCAAAATTATCGTACGCATCCTTGTATGCCTCCATTTCTGAGCTAAAGTGATCATACATCATCTTATATATAACGATTGTTGTGATAGTTAATAGCATTCTCCTATTAACTTCAGTTTTTTGTACAAATTGCTCTAAAATAAACAATAGAATTAAAAAAATATCCTAGCATCAAACAATAGAGAGTAAATTTGTCACTTTCATTGATAACTATAAGATAAGGTGTATACAAGGAAGACCTATTTTCAAATTGCCTTTGATTGTTTCCTTTGCCCTCTTCATGTTATCATAAAAATAACTTATTGTTACCTTCTCATCATTATCAATCAGATGAAGTGCTCTCATCAAAGGCACACAAACTTGGATGACAATTAACAATGGGACCAAAATTTTTGATCTTTAAGTATAATTTTATAAACTTCTATTACAACATTAGATCTAACATATTGAGATGCAACTCACTTATCACTTGTAAACTTTGTCTCAAATCATTCTTCATTAAAACAAAGAACTAAAGTGATAAAAAATTAGTGAAAAATATTGTAATGGTTGGACGACACAAATTCTTATCATTAGTGAAACCCTTTCTCTTCAAAATCAAAATACATACACAATTATAGATAAACATGTTCAATTGTATTACTTTTTGTATAGTTTCATTAATGATAGTAAAGCATTTATATTCTCCTATATTTTCCAGCTTCAAGTCAATGTAATGTGCAAAATAAAGAGTCTAATAAAAAGAATTATACCTACTTTACAACCTTTTTGCAACTGCTTTATGAGCAGAATCATTGTCAATGATGAACTGTATAATGTTTTAGGCCTAACTTCATTCACAACTTCGTCAAATATCTGAAACAAATTATCAATATTTCTAACAAAGCCAAAAGCATCAATGGACTTCAAAAACATCATCTGTTCAGGAAAATAAACCAAAAATTGATAATAGGCTCATGTATTTTATTTATTTAACAATCACATATGATTGAATACCCATAAATTGTCTAAGTCATTCTTTTCTTAAAATAAACTATAGAATTAATAAATAAATAAATAAAGGGTAGGAATTTGTAAGTGTTTCTTTAAATTCCATCTGCTAATCCTTTATACATTCTATATTAGAGATGGACTTATGATTACTGTAAATATGCACATTGTAGAATCCCATTCCAGCAAGACCCGAACCCGATATCGACGGTGATGTCCGAGCCCGTGATCCGCGAGGGTGGCATGCTAGAGCACTCAATCTATCACAAGTCGGTATAACACATAGATTCCCACTTTTGTAATATGGATCAATGAGAACATTCTGTACCTGCCAGTTCCTTAGAGATTCCATCTTAATCTCACAAGAGGGCTAGCAATTTCAGAAACTTTATTTCCATGTACAATCTCCATAATCCAGTAGATTATGTTATGTAACACCCATTATTTATCCAATATATTACCCTTGAAAATCTTATTATTTCTTTCTCTTTACACAACATAGACACAAAATTTGAACATTGTCCTTAAAAAGTCTGATCCTTACCCAAGTTCCTCATCATCTACATTGCCACGTTAAAACTTCACACCAATCCAATTTTGGACAGAATAATCATAGTAATTACTAAATGGTAAACCAAATTGAGCTAGAGAATTAACATTAAAAAAGAGGTGATGAATATTTTTAGGTCCCATTCCATATAACAAACATAGACGATCTAGGTAACCATGTAATATGTCCTTAGTATTTAGTCTTAGTTTAACAACTAATCAAGAAATGAAAGAGGTCTTAGGGATTAACAATTCTTTTGTGGACTTAGGTATAAGGACAGGCAAGAGGAGTTAATAAACACCTTGGATGGGTCTGGTATCTAGATTATATTGTCCTCCTCTAATGGACTTGGACTTGGACGATAATTAAGATAGAAAGTTTTGACTAAATCCTCTAACTGGACTATTCCAGTTGCAACTTTGTATAACCATATTAACTCTTGAATGAAGAGAAAGGCTAAGGGACTCAACTTCATTCAATGGACTATGATTAGTTCAATTACCAAACAAAAACTATTTAAGTTACCATTCCTAACTATAGTATTGATATATGGGTAGACCACCTCTCTTCTCTTTAACAGTTGGATAAAAGTCTAGGAATGTTCTCCATCAATTCTTAATTTCCAAATATATGAATTATTTAAATAGTACTTATTCACCTATTTTTACCATAAGGCATTCTTGTCCTTGATCAACCTCCACAGTCTTTTAGCTACAAGGACATTCGACAAGGTTTAGATGGATACCAGACTAATGCCTCCTTACCACTTAGTTTGGCACAAATAATCCCATTTGAATTTAGCCCCTTTAGAACACTCAAATTTTTTTGTCTATAAATTTTTATGATTTTCTCAATCTCCTTGTTTAACCTTCTAGGTAGGAGTAAGTGGAAGCTCTAACGAGTTATGTTCCTCAAGACAAAAGTGTTAAGTTGTAGTTTACCAGCACCTAATAGGGATTTGTTCTTCCGTCCATTTATTTTCCTTTTGAACATCTCCAAGAGAGGTGCACAATCATCGAACTTAGATTTTTTAAAGATAATAGGAACCCCCCATGTATTTGAAAGATAGTTGACAAGGACTTAGACCTGAGATGGTTCTTAACTCCTAAAGATTAAGCACATCCCTCAAAATATAAATTCTACTCTTGAGTTGGTTTATTCTCAGACCTGAAAGTTTAGTAAAATCCATTAGAGTGTTCCTTAGAAGTCTTAAAAGAGGACATATCTACTCCACAAAACATGATTACTTCATCAACAAAGGCAAGTTCAGTAATTCTCATCCCTTTACATTTGGTATGGAAAATAAACTTCGAATTTATCATGCCAAAAAAGACTTCAATTGTTAAAAGTAAAAAAGTAAGGAGAAATAAGATCTCTTTGCCTAATTCCTTTAACCCCATAGAAAAGCTTTTCAGGCCTACCATTGACAACCATATTAAAGGAAACATTAGAAACACATGCATGATCCATTTTATAAAATTTTCAGGGAATCTAAAAGCGTAAAGAAAACTAAAAAACAATTTAGAGAGTTAAAAACTTTGCAAAAGTCTATCTTCATAGCGGAGCTCCTTATATACCTATTAAAATCATACTCCTTTAGCAATTCCTATACCAACAAAAAATTATTTGAGATAGATCTACCTAGGATAAAGACACCCTAAGTTTGATGAATTATGTCCTTCAATATGGCCTTAAGTCTTCTTGCAAGAATATTGGATACCACTTTATACACTGTATTACAATAAGCTATAGGGTGAAACTCATTCAAGCTGATAGGATTGGGACCCTTAGGAAACAAGCATAAGAAGGTTTTGTTTAGTTCCCTAAGCATCTTGCTTGGCTTGAAAAACTATTGCACTACCTACACTATAAGATCACCTGTTATAGCCCAAGTTTTCTGGAAAAAGCGTCCAGTGAACTCATATATGGCACAAGGAACCTAATAGGGTTTATACTAAGAAAGAACATCCTTGATTTCTTCAATAGAAGATAATTTAGATAGTTGTACCCTAGATTCAAGGCTGATGGTTATTATGATAAAATGATCCATCTCACCTTCCATTGAACAACATTCAAGATTTTATCCTAGGAGAAATCTGATAATAACTCCTTCAGTACTCTCTCAATCAGTGCAAACCTTCCTATTTTCATCTAATAGAGAGTTAATATTGTTCCTATCCCTTCTTTCCAGAACAAAATTATGAAAAAAACTTGATGTTATTGTCTTCATTCTTAAGCTAATTAACCATAAATTTTTGCCTCAGTAAAGAGTTGTGGTAAAATAGGAAAGTATTGAATTCCTTAAGTCTCAAAGCCTCCATTTGCTTTAAATGCAAGCTATTAGGGTCTAGAAACCTTTGTTCCTATATTGATCTCATATTTTCCATCTATACTTTTGGTCTCTCAATATTGAGGGGAATCATTCTCCTGTGAAACTCTTTAACCTTTTCTTTGACTAGTTTCAATTTCCTTATAAGTTGGAAAGTCTTACAACTTTGTACATTAACCTCCCAAATAGTCTAGACCATATTCAAGAATTAAAAACTAACTTAAGGGGATCTAACTTGAAACAAGTAAACTTTCCAAAAAAATTTGAAAGAGGTAAAAAACATCATTTTTAAAAATATTTGGAATATAAATTTTTTATCTTATATAGGGTAATCCAACTTTAAAAAATTTTCTTACATTGTAAATCACTTTATTTTACATAAGATATTTTAAATATTAATAACTTTATCTTACACGATGTGAAAATGTGTACTTAGATTATAAATCACTTTAACATAAATACTGACGTAGATTGCAATCATTTAAACAATTTTCACAATAAAATATAACATTTTAAATATTTTAATTGATTTTATCTAGTATAAATATAATGTAAAATTTTTAAATTTAAAATAATAAATTTTATGTTTATTTGATTCATTTAAGTAGTTTTTAAGTTATTTGAATTAATACATATTTTATATGAAATTATAAATAAATTTAAAATATGTGAAAATGAAATTTTTTAAATATTTTTGTTTGGATTATAAATTTCTAATCTAAAATATAAAATAAGTTGTCTTATATAATTTTGCTTGATTGTAAACAACAGCCTTATTTATCTTTTCATATGAATTCAATCGAAATTGAAATTTAATAAAAAAAAAGGAGAATGTCTAGAGTGCGAAAGTTCTACTTCTCGCTAACCCTCCTTCTCAGGTCTCTTAGCATCTACGATAAAATTTATAACTATTTCCAGCTTCTCCTCGCCTCCTGATTTCGGTTTATTCTTGTTCTTTACTTGCATTTCCTTTCCTTTAATTCTCAGTTGCTTCCTTATACCCCTTTACCACCTTCTCTAGTGAATTTTGGGTTTGTTCTTTTTCGAAATTTCCCATGTTTCCCAACTTACTTGCATTCTCCTTACTAATATTTCCCCTTATTTTTCTAAAGCTTCTTGCTTACTTTTGCCCCCTTCCTAGTCCAATCAATTGTAAAATTTCCCCTAATTTTTCTTCCGGTTTGTCCTTTTTTGTTGTTTATCATTTCTGATAACGATTTTTGTCTAACTTAACCTCTTGTCCCTCCTTTGGAAGTGTTAAGGGAAAGAGCTTTCAAATGTTAAGTTCTCTTTATAGGCTTCCTTTTGGACATGAGGCCATCATTTCCTTTGGTTAACTCCTTAGCGCATAAGTCTTAGAAATCATTTAATCCGGTGCAAGTGCTCATCTTCAAAGAGAAGCAGTTCATTTTTAAGTTCTTTTCGTAAGCTAAGGCTTAAAGAGTTTTGGATTGCGGTCCTTAACACCTTAATGACTGCCCTATCTTTCTCCATATGTGGAAACCTGAAGCATAATAACTTCACTAAAGAAACAAAAAAAATCCAAATGTGGATTAACCTTTACATCCTTCTTTTAGATTATTGAAGACGTAATGGTCTGAGCCATGTAATAAGCTTCATAAGGAAGCCAAAGCATGGATGAATCAACTGTTACACTTAGAAGAATTAGTTATGCATTCTAATAAATATGAACTAGACATTACATTAAGTAATTTCGTTGATGCACATGAATGAGAATGGGAAGCTTTATGATGATGTTATCACATAGATACAATGGAAGCCAATGCATAGGTTCTTCAAAACTGGCTACTACAATGAGTTGACGGGCATTCAAACAGATAAAGATGATAGAAGAAGGTTTGATACGGAAACCCAAAGAAAACAAGGTTCTTGAAACTCCCTAATCCTATTGAATCAAAACCCTAATCTTTCTATTCTAAGAACATGCTAGATCAAACCCCAAATCATAAGTTTGAGACCCAATCCCAAAGAAATCATAAATCGATTTATGTTACAAGTACTTACTTATTGATGCAAATCAATTTCTTGAAGTAACCATGAAGACTTTCATGCCTCCCTTAAAGAACTCACTTCTGAAATTTTATTAATCATCCAAATCTAGGGTTACAAGGATATAATGAGGTATAAATACCCTTGACCAAGTCCTAACCCTAATAGGAATGAGTTTGCAAGCCCATTTAGTGAAAACTAGGCTAATCCTAACAAATCTAAGAGTATCTAGCCCAATAAACCTAATCTGATTCAAGTCCCTTTAGGAATGGGCTAAACACATTAAAACAATTAAATAAGTCCATAAATAAGTACTTGGGCCTAAAATAATAGAAAATAAATAAGAAGCCCAAATTATCAAAAATGGGCTTAAATGGCTAAGTGCTAGCCTCTTCCAACGCCTCATCTAATAAAGTCACAAGCTTGGGAGTGTCTTGGTGTCCTTCTATGGATGTTTCGACCTCCTCATGTACTTGACTTGTGATTTGGGCTTGAATAAAAGCTTGCATTGCTTGTTTAAGCCTTGAAGCTTGTTGCGTTGTAATTGGACCACTTGGAAAAGTAAGCTTGTCATGGCATGTGGCACCTTGATCTCCATTGCCATGGCTTCCTGTATCAAGGTTGAGGGAAAGATAGACAAGATTTTGAAGTTAGCTCTGGAAGTTAAAATCACTTCAATAATGGGGAATATAAAAAACTCTAATAGAGAAGTAGAAGTACTAGTAGCAAAGAACTTCCATAAACATTTGGACTTACTAGAAGAAAGAACTAGCTTGGTCAAATTAGATAACCTAGCTCCAAATCTTGTCACTTTTTAGTTATCAATAAGGCTCATTATACAGAAACATCTAGCCCGCTTAAGTTTGGTATGTCTCAAGATTCCATTGGTAAAATCATTTCTATAGTCAAAAGAAAAAATAATAAGACATAAATGATCTCAGGCTCTAAATTAACTTGCAAATGATAGTGTTATGCAAGAATATGTGAGGCTTTAACAACCCTAGCAAACAGCTTTACCTCAAAGATTTGGAGACTAAGCTACGTAAAAAGGCCTTAAATAGCTTAGTTTTTTTAATAATAGATGGTCAATTATATTTAATGTGTTGGGCCCCAAACCTGTTTTAATTATTTTGGGCATGTTTTAAATTTTTGGATTTAAATTTTGTTAAGGTTAGTA
>JAOQMR010000002.1:31917413-31929470 GCA_027563865.1 Erythroxylum pelleterianum
TGTTTTTGTGAAAAGAAATCGGTTAATTTAGATAAATGATTACTCACTAAGCTATAAGCTTAGCACGGTGGATTTGCTCCGTGTAGGTTTCCGTTAATATTCTAACCCCTAATTTGAGGCGTTACAAATAAGATATACATTTATGTAAATATTTTAATTTAAATGAGATATAAATCATTTTATCTAATTTAAATTATATATATATATAACTAAACAATATATATGATCTAACTTAAAATAATATAGAACGCATCAAATCTTAGTAAGTATAATCTTATTTAAAATGACAATATGAAACATAAATTTTATTAATTTTTTTGTCCAGATTAGCTATAGTTTGAATGTATGGATGGCAATGGGTTAGCCCATAGGCCTAAATTTAGGTATTTTAATAGGCTGACTCATGGGTAAAATAAGGCCCATACCAATCCGAAGCCAAAATTTTTAAAATAAAACAACAACGTTTCGTTTAAAAGAATTAGGTCTCAGGCAACCATAGGTTGAGTAATTCAGGCCCATACTTAATTAGAAAATTATTGTTTTATACATGTAATTTTTAAAAAATTATTTTAAAAAATAACAAGACCGGGCATTGTCATCCCTATTTGAATGTCTATTAAAAAAGCATAAATTTGAAAAGAATTTTTATTTATAAAGTATTATTTATTATAAATGTGTAATACAAATAAGTTTATGTATATCGAAACTTTTTAAGACCTTATTTGCACTTATTCATCCAACTTGAATAAAATATAAATATTTCTAATTTTAAATTTCTTGAAAACTTATTAACTTCTTATGTATTTTAAATTTATTTAAAATAATTCATTCAACTTTAATATAAATATTTCTAATTTTCGACTTCTACCAAAAATTCAAAATGGAATTAAAATTTAGCTTTTAAGTTTCAATCAACTTGAGCTATTTAAATAGTATTAAAATATTCTTATTCGTGTAGATTCTCCAAGTTATTATTTACTATACAAGTCTAAAATAAAACTATATAATACATTAAGTGTATATAAAAAATTTTGATTTTTGGAAATAATTTACAAAAAACAAATTGAGTGTTTGTTCTTTGTTTGATTTAGCTTGCATCTTCTAAATTACCATTTAATATGAAAAATAAAAAGTATATAACAAATGTTTCTCTATTTTGATGCTAAAGAAAATCACTTATATTAAATTCTTGAAAATTAATATGAAGCTTATTAATTTGAATTATCTTTAGAATGGGCTTTACTTATTTTTAGTAAATTAAAATTTTATATGAAGAATAAAAGACAATTTCTCATATTGTTTCACTTATTTTTAAAATTAATTTTATTATAATTATCTTGAACTATTAGAGAAGATCTTTTACTATTAAAAATAGGACTTGCCAATAAAAAAGTTTAATACACACTAATACATTACTATATCATTATGTTTATAGTGATTAATTAGTTAACAATTCATATTAAAATAACTTAATAAGTACTTATTATAAGACATTTTTAATACACTAAATTGTTTTATTAATGCAAACAATGAAAATAATATTTGATAAAGGTGAAAATAGGTGGGGATTCCTGTCAAGTTTTTTGAAATAATTTTTTAAAATTAAAAATATAAAATAGCTTATTTTTTAATTAGATCAGGGTCTTAGTTGCTCAGATCCAAGCTTACCCAAGACCCAACTCTTCTAAGTAAAATGATGTTATTTTGCTTAAAATAATTAGACCTCAAATTTATCTAGGCCTAGACTTGGGTCTAGCCATAAACCGGCCCATTGAAAACAACTAAATTTAGGCTCATGGGCCAAAAAACTGTCATTCTTCAAAATAGGACACCTTTTTTTACCCCTTTAAGTAAACATTATCTTTTCCAAAAAAAAAAGTAAACATTATCTTTATAGTATTATACATTTTTATCCATAATAGAATTTATGACTGACTTTTGATTCTCTGAACTAACATTTTAAATAAAAAATGGTTAAAACGATTTATTTAGATCATTTTTAAAAAATAAAGGCACATGAAAAAGTTGAGCCGTAAAAATCTTGAACCATTCAATTTTTCAATTTAGTTTTTAATCAATTTATTAATTAATCTTCAATTTTTATTAATTAATAATTTCTTATAAAATAAAATAAATCAATTAATTTTTATTTAAAAATCTCTTTTTTCAATTAAACTTCAAATTCTTCGTAAATAAGGACAACCTTTTTTAATTATATTTCAAATTCTTAGATAAAGACAACTTTTTTTAATTATATTTCAAATTCTACACGAAATTGTTTACAAATATTTAAAATTAAATTGAGCTTTTATTTTTAACAGATGAAGAAAAATAAAATAAGTTACAATCTTGGATAATTTGATCCAACACGACTTTACAATTTACTGCTAGAAAAGGCTGCTACTGTAAACTCAAATGGAAGAGTTTTACATAAACCGAAAACATATTACAAAAAGACAGCATTCTAGGAAATGTATCTTTAGTATTGAATTTCTAGGAATGCTAACAAGGATACATACGGGAACATGTCCAAAGAAAAAAGCAGTACAAATCAAGAAATGACGACTGTAAATTGTTCTGCAAAGTAATAAAGTAGAAGCTATATCTACTGTTGACGAGGATAAGATCTAAACTGGGTGTGTGAGCGTGGAACAGAATCACCAGAAGCTGGAGGTCGTTACGGAACGTAAGGAATCAGGACGCGAACACTAGATTCTTTGCGACATCTGATACACCCTATCCCTCCACGTTTCGAGTGTACAGCACCGTTGTACACTAAGGCCCCCATCCCAAGGGAAGCATGTAAGGCAAGGCATGACATGTCCACTGCTCCTCTTCCGCCACTCTGACTCTCCCGCCCCCAAGTCGTAGGATGATTGTCCTTTAAGTAGCTGCCCTACATGACCACGGTGTGCTCCCACTCCCGCGGCCGCTGCTCTTGCATTAATAAGCCAAAAAGCTTGCTGTCAATTTTGAAGTTCTCTGAACCTCGACCTCCTTTATCTTCACTACCAACGTCACGGTTGCAAAACAGTGCTTTTAATAGTTGGTTGAACAATATCCCTTTTCCATTCACTCCATCGGATCAGGAATCCTTAAGAACTTGATGATAATACCTTGAAACCAGCAATGAATTAATTCCTAATTTGTTTAGATCATGTCACAAAATTTGGATGATAAACATGTGATTAGATAATACTAAAGAGTTGATCAATTGAGATAAGAATACTATAAATATCCCTATTTTCAAAAAAAAAACCAAAAGAACTATAAATATCCCTTAGTCACGGACAAGTCGCATCAAGGAAAAGTATATTAGTTTTCCGAGATGATCTGTGGTCAAATTCTAGGGTCACCACTCTTTCAAACTGACCATGAAGTCTTAGTAGTAATAATGTGCTAGAGATGTCTACTTCGGTGGCAATCATTCTAGACCAACAGCTTATATTGACCACATAAAAACCGTGTTTTATTGCTAGCTATATCCCCCCTCCCTGTCTATCCAACTACAACTAGCCATCATTTCTGAAAAGAAGGCAAAGCAATGATTTCTTGCTCATAAGCTAGAGATGCGTCGCTAAAGATCTCAGTGGTATTGCCTTTATATCATGGTCATCGATTGTAGGTCCTTCGTGATCGGCCAATTTCACGTCCCTACATATATAAGGAATTGACTACAGGTGAATTAAGAGATATTCACATGATCTGGAAGAATGACAACGAGCACGCCTATTAAATCAGGTACCATATTGGACTCTAGATTTTGTAGTAATAGATCCTACACCGATGTTAGCTAGTCTTTTCTCCTATGATGAAAGATCACGAAAGAACTCCTAAGTCTAATTATTGGAGTTGCTAAGGTTAGTGATAACTTGAATTGAATGAAAACAAAATATATTGTCCAAAATAAAAAAGATGCATGGTTGAGCAATGTATAATTAACATCTTCTGCTCAATTCCACTAGTGCTCTAAATCTAATTAGGTATATTCTTATTGTATCAGAAAAGGCAAGATGGGATAAGGCGACCAATAGTGAATAACTATTCATTCGTACCCTTTCTGATGTTTGTAAATTGTCTTTTTGGGAATAGGAATGAATCATTTCTGCTGATGACAAGTGGGAGCGAGGTAGTTGATCCAATTCGATAAGAACAGCCTTCATAGCTGGTACCGTCACTTGTACAAACTATAGTGTTCATGTTCAAATTTTTTTGATCTAGTTTTAAAACTTGGTCAAACTTTGAGTCATTTCAACGGATTAATGAGTGAATAATCAGTGGTTTTGACGTAGCAGTCATCAAATTAGACTTCTAGCAGGGGCAAGTAATGCTTAACCAACAAGGATACCAAAAGAAAATGTCCACAACACATCATGATAATGGTCTTTGCTTAATTTCAATACACTTATTTAGGGTTTTAGAAACCATTAATGGCAGGTTGATTCCTAAGGATCACTTTGTCTTTAATTTGCCTAGAAGAATTTGGTTTTCTTTTTCAATACTACCACGAAGGACAGTTGCCATAGTTTTTCCAAGATATGCTCAAATTGGAAAGTGACTGACTTGATCCTTATCTACTGAAAGCTCCCCCTTACCTTTAATTAATAATCTGTTATCACCCCACCAATATTGTCTGCTAAAATTGGGTATGAATGCTCTACTCCATTATAATTAGCTATATTACAATGATGTGTGAACTAGATAGAATGCACACAAATTTACTGCACTACCCTTTCAATTATGTACCATAGAAAATTAAAGCACTTCTAAATTATTATTGGAGAAAGTTACTTTTCCCTGGCTTAATATAAAATACATACCATAACATAGCATCCTGTTCTAAATATACAGAACAAGCTAACACTTTTATAATTAAAAAAAACAAACAAGCCTCATCTTTTTATCATGAAACATCGGACCACATGTTCTACTCGATGATACATATATATGCTTCGAATCTTAGCTGGGTAAAAATCTTCGTTCCTCTGATATTTAGCTGTGTTATACCGAACCGAACTAATTAAGCACTTCCCAACAAGATAACTGGTGCATTGAACTCAGCATTAATGATCAACAGATGAGAGCCATGTATTCAAGTCCCTAAAGTTTAAAATGAATTTGCATTCCATGTCATTCTTGTCCAATCACAAGGCGTAGGTGGCCTACAAAGATCACGATCTATGTGAGCCGATCACCAATGCCCTAAATAGTTTCACCTACACACTCATTATGTAAGTGTAATTATCAAGACTTAGAAGACGACTTTATCTCCTCAGGTCTTGCACTTTTGATTTCGATGCCTTTCAAGATGGTGAAAGTACTAGGATCTTAGGGACCTATGTCTACAAGTAATGATGATGGATTCGTGATGACTCATAGTACTTTCGCGATCTTGGAAACTATTGATAGTAGCTACCATATTCTTACTTTTCCAAAAGCAAACCAGATTGTCAAAGATACGATTGATTGCTCCTAGAAAACACAAATATTATTATGGATATTCTTCTCGGATTACATCTACTTGCACAGAAAATTGATACATCATGTACGCGAACTTATAAAAGAATGGTAGCATTGATCATATGTGTTTTAATTTGGGGCAATCTTTTCAAAGATACTTGTGAAGTGAAAATTAATTGAATGGCTCAGTGCACATCAAGAATGTTACGAGACAATAGTGCCAAAGACAACTACGAAAACGCAAGTTCAGGTCATTAATACTCAACATGTAGTGTATTAGGTAATTGAAAGGAACATACTTAGCTAAGAAAACAAATACTACGTTTAGTTCCTTAGAGTTTCATACGGTACAATGGAATGCAAATAATGTTATCTTATTAAATACAAGTACATGCACGTTAATGCCGCTTAATCAACTTCATTGGTAGAATGCAAAAGCTCATATCCTTTATGAAACTTCAAATTCTGAAAGGGTCTTACATGTTCGACACAGTACAATCAAATTATTAGCCTAAGCTATCAACGCCGAAGAAGTTGAGATGCTTGGCTATGCCCATGATAATATTCAAAAGAAGAGCCATTGTCTACTCAGTCCATAAGCTAGACGAGTAATAAACAAAAAACACTTCACAATGTGTAAATGCTCCCCAAAGAAAGAAGGTAAATAGTAACGTTTTAAAAACCGAACTGAAAGTTAAATAGGTAAGGCTAAAAATTTAAGGTTTAAAAGATTCAAACAGTATTAAACCGGCATAAAATTAGCTAAAAATTAAATAAAATTAAAAATTTTAATATGATTAAAAGAGACTATCTTTATGTATCAAAAAATTTAAAGTTCAATTAAAAAAGAAATTATTAAATGAAAATTAATTGATGTATTTTGGTTTATAAGAATTTATTAATTTACTAAAATTGATTAATTAATTACTAAATCGATCAGTTTTTAATAACAAGAGTTATTAAAGTAAATCAAACCGAAAAATTGAAAACCGAATTGAGAAGTGGGAAATTTTAAAATTTTTATAATTGAACAGACTGAATTAGTTGAGTTTTTTAATTATTGGTAAATAACATCAATGTTAGATCTTTTGGTTCTAATTGAAAAATGGGAAATTTTTATTAAAATAATATGTAGTATCATTATTTTAAAAAAATATATACTTTAATTAATAATTTATATAATGTTATGAAATTATCAACATACATTAAAATTGAAGACAATTTTACACTAAAAATTAAATATGTTTATCTCAATAATAAAAAGAAAATTTTAATAATAAAACAACTTATAAATATACTTTATTTTATTATTAAATTATTGAGACAACATATTAAAATTGACTTATACGAACGCTTAGAAAATACAAATAGTACAAAGTTCTTAATTGAATTAATCTTAACAAAAAGGTTATTAGTTATCATCTAATTTTGTGGAATAGATCTTTGTTCCGGTTAATCAGTTTTTACCTTATTCTATTAAATTTTACTCATTAAGTGACATAAGGTTGAAACATTTATGCTCCAACCCCTAATTAATCTTGTATCACGTATAATGGTTCAATTAAGCTAATTAGTGCGTAGAAAGTTGTCTACGTTCAAATCACATGAAGATTTTTTCTCTCGTTCCTTTATCCTTTTTCCAATAGAATATAATCAGATGGTTGATGAAAATTCGACAGTGGGAAGAAAATGGATGTAAAAACCCTAATTAATGCTGCCGTACATGTGGATGAGTGAAAATCTTTGTCCTTAAAATGTATCATTGTCTTCTTGACTGACTCTCATTATTGATCTGACATGTATTCAACCATTTGTTTAATTGCTTAGGTCTATGAAAGGTCAGTAGTGCTTAATGACATTTTTCTCACGCTTTTGCCCGTCCTAGTCATGCCCTCCCTATTCCTGCTGTCCTACTTTGTCAAAGCTGATTGCTGTTCATGTATTGCCTTCATTGCATTCTGTTCATACCTTCTCTATTCCAAAATGACTCTCACTTCTAACCCTATTTTATATTCAATATAATAAACAATATTATTTTATAACTTCTGCATATAATACCATATAATTTTTACTACAAAATAATGTCGTATCAAACATAAAATAAGGTTGAAATAAAATAACGAGAACATAATATTCGAACCTTATCTAATGCCTTCATTGCACTCAGTAGCGAAGCTACAGGCCCACCCTTAAATTTTTTTTATTAAAGAAGATATACATGTATATAGAGGTTGCCCACCTAAAAGAATGTCGTTGCCCATGGTGGATTGGATAAAAAAAAATTGCCCCCTGAAACAAATTCCTGGCTTCGCCACTTATTGCACTTACTATATTTCTCCTAAGTTTACTTCATTATTTTAATGATAAGTTGTACAAGTTAATCTTGAACTTCATTAGAGATTTTCATTTTAAACGTTGACCTTTTTATCTCAATAAAATAATATAGTAGTAAAGTATATGCATTTTTAAATTATTATCAAGTTTAAAAATGCATCGTATTATAGATACATCATATTAAAAGATTATAATATTTAAAAAGTATAGTACTATACTTTAGATAAATTTGTCAAACATTTAGTTAATTTTCTGAATTGAGAGAATTATTTTAGTATTTAAATTCCATTTTTCAGATTTTCATTTTTAATAAAGGTATGATTTAATGTTTAATAATCTCCTCAAAGAAAATGGCAGATTAATAGTCATAATGCTTGAGACATAAAAGTGGGTGATAAAATAATTCTTAAATAATTTATAAATAAAGATTTTGAAAAAATCTTGCAACAATAATATAAAGATAGATGTGTTATTTTGTTGTTGTTGTTGTTGTTGTTGTATGAACTTTAATTATATTAATATGTTTATTATTGATTATTACTTTTGAGTTATTTGTAGTTTGAAATTAACTAACTTGATAGATAAATGTTCTTGTTTGATATTATAAATTTCATTCTCTTAAAATTAGAAGAAGACACTTGTTATAATTTGCTTATTGTTAAACTAAGATTCTCATTTATTGATTTATTTTTAATAGTTCTCTTGAAATTTATTTGCAGTTTTATGTTTTGCATCAAGAAAGTATAATGCTTTGTTCCAAATCTTTCAAATATTATTAGGATAAACTCAGGCATATTAAAAGAGTTGTACTTAAAATTATGGATGATAGACATAGCATTTCAACACTACTTTATATAAAAGACTAGAATAGTTTACTGCCACTCTAGTAGTTGGTATGTCCTTATTCCTTAGTTTATGAAGTATTATACTTACAACTAGAATACAAAAAGATAAACCTAATTGTAAAGTTCTTCTAATTAACAAATTAAATCATAATTTATCTTTTTCAACCGGTAAAAATGAAGGATATATACTAAAAAATAATCTCTTATCTAGTTCCTTAGATATATAGTCGTTTAATGTAAAAAATAAATAAAACTTAATATTAAAAATTGGTAAGTGATTTAAAATAAAGAATATTGTGTATTATCAATTTAAGCAGTCATCTTTTGTCTTTTGTCTTTTTATTGTTTTCCGTCACATTCTTTGCTACATCTAATATAATGAGAAGTATTATTACCTTGATTTTCTTTAATATAAGTAGATGATTATATGTATTTATTGGTATAGGAACAAATTATCAAACTCTCTACTCTTTGATGTGACTAGTTTTATTGATAATTCTAGTTTTTTGTCACTTATTAAGAATTCTAGTTCCATTACACATGATCTTATTATTGATTGCAGAAAGAATCAACTTAGTTAGCCAAATTTTGATAATGTGATTTAAATTCATATTGATTGTTGGTTATGATAATATGAATTAAGGAATGTTTCACCAAAAATTAGCTCACATTTATTCAAGACAAGACGACAATTATTCAATCTAGTTTAAAATTAGCTCACATTTATTGAAGACAACATGAACATTATTTACCACTTTAATTGAATAGGGATCCCAAGATTTATAAATAGGGAGCTAGCCTAAGATTTTTAAAGGGGAGTGAACTCCTCTTCAAACTTGTAATAATTGTCACATTTAGCAAAAGTCAAGAAACTAATTTTTTTCATACTAATTGAAAGATTAGATAGAGATTCAAACTCAATGATCATTGATGCCAAAATTTTAATCGATTTAAGATATTTATGAAAAAAAACATTAATAAACTATTCACGAATGATAAAATAGGCAAATTATTTATAAAATATCTAGAGTGAAATTTGAAACCACTTGAATTGAAAATAGTCTTTTTAAACATAAACAAAAAAATTCCTAACTGAGCACAAATAAATATGGGACAAAGGGTCCCTTTAATAAAGTCCTCTTCCTCTAAAAAAAACTTGATATTAGTAGTATCTGCATTATTAACCAAAGACCTTTCCTAATAGTATAACTATTAGAAGTATAAAGTAAAGGTGACTTTTATATTAAAGGAGAAAGGGTGAATTAGCAGTCTTAAATGAACCAATTGATAACTTGAAAATAAAGGTGGAATGATACATTTTGAGGGATCCCAAGTGAATAAAGTATGATAATTGTTACTAAAAGAAGAAGTATTAAAGGAGGACTAACTCTTACCAAGAAAGAAAGGAATAAAGTTGATGTTGATAGGCTTTATTATGATTTCCAAAAATACCTATGAGAAAAGGTTAAAAGATAAATTATGATTCTTTATAACATTTTATTTGAAGCGCAATTAAAATCCTTATGTTCCAAGCCACAATAGTGATTTGGAGGGAAAGGGTCTAGCAAAAGAGTCTATCTTGTGAATATGCCAGGCACTTTGCCTCTTCTTCTTACTAGTAAATGCAACTTTTAGGAAATTCTGATTTTGTGGATTGAGTGCTATAAGGGTACTGAAGACCTTTAAATTTGAGCTAATTTGTTATATATCCTTAAGTAGGGACATCTCTAAAATATCAACCTTATCAACGACACAATATGCAAAAGGTGTAAGAAGAATGGAATCACCCATCCCTTTAAAGGAAATCGTGGATATTCATGGGAACCATAACTTTCAAGGAGTAGGGAACTACAATGAACTTAGCATGGTCACTTTTAAAATAACTTACCATTTGGATTTTAACAATTTCTTTATTTTCCTAAAATTTTCTAATTATAAGGAACACTGATTTTTCCTAAAATCAAATTTTCATCTTTGTCCATCTTATATATTTTGATAGTATCAATGAACTCTTTATTAAGGCTAACCTTAATATATAATCTGGCATATCTTATTATTTTATTAAGATAGTAACTTCTTCCATGGAAATAGAAGTTTCAATAGCACTAGTGAGATGAATCAATCCATTTGTGCTCTAGTGTTCCAACATAATGATGTGAAAATTTATCCATATAAAGGAAAAGGATAGATTAAATCTATCTAATTCAACTCCAAGATGCTACATCTTTAAGAAAATCAGCTTCCCTTAAATATGTTAAAGACTAAATTCAAGAATCATAGATAAACCATAACTAGAGTTAAAAAGGAAGAGATCATATTCATTAATGAATGCTTATTTTAAACTAAACTTAGCTCAAACCTAAGATGTCTATTTGTTAATCAATGGAAAGAGTGGCCTCTTATCTAGGAAAAAAAATCACCAACTAATATTTTTCATTTATTCGCACTTTCTTGGAGAGTTATTAGAGGAGAAAAATGATGGTTTCATTATTACAAGATTTTTGGTGCAATGAATCTAAGTAAGGAGTTTGAAAGCTCCTTACCAAGAACTTTAAACTACACAATCTTAAAGGCAGGCATTTGAGAGGAAGATTTCAAAACAAGAAGAGGAGGTCAAAAATCTTTAATAGATGGAGGCAAAAAAACAATCCTTAAAAAAGAGATAACTATTGTAACAATGAGAGAAGGAATAAAGAAAAATAAGATAAGACATGTATAATTATTGAATGGGGATTAAAAAGATCAAGAACTTAAAGAATAAAAAATGGGTGAATAAAGTAAGAAAAAAGAATGTATAGATATAAGTGCCACAAAAGGGTATAAGAGATAAAAATTACGAAAGAAACATTATAGAAAAAAGAAAATATTATGAGCATTAGAGAAAGTTATTGTAAGTATTAGAATTTTTAAATGTAGGTACAGTATAAAGTCTATTAACAAGAATTAGGCTTAAGTTCAACCATTGCCAAAATGACTAGAACTAGTCATTTGGTTAGTTGACCTTTATCATTTATTAATCCTTTAATATTTTTATTTTTAATCAATGTGAGATACTTTAGTACTCCTCCTCAAGTGCAACTGAAATTGGATATTCAATTGTCACTTGAAATAAACGTAGGGGTAACCATATTGAGATGCTGAGATTGAATATTTAGACGGACAACTGAAAAATTAAAAATTTGGACTAGGCATGCTCTGATATCATATTATAATTTTTAAATGTGGGTAAACTGTAGAGTACATTAGCAAGAATTAAACTTGGGTCCAACCATTGCCAAAATGATTGAAACTAACCATTTAGTTAGTTGACCCTTACATAGAGTGATTATTTGTAAAGATATATATATATATATATATATATATATATATATATATATATAGAGAGAGAGAGAGAGAGAGAGAGAGAGAGAGAGAGAGA
>JAOQMR010000002.1:31937073-31979228 GCA_027563865.1 Erythroxylum pelleterianum
CTTGGAAGCAATTTTAGCAATTTCTGTGAATTGAATTGGCTTGAGTGATCTTATGAAGAGTTGTAGAGGAAGTAATTATATTGAAAATGGTATATAGCATGCAATTTTTAGATAACAGAATCGGGACTTATGAAATTTCAAAGATTGGATTGAAATTAGGTCATTGACTGATGGTTAGGGCAGAAACTTGTATGATAGTTTTAAGCTTGATAGAAATGGAATTGGCTTTGAAGTCCTTCATGAGAAGTGTTGTAATGTGTTTGATCTTTTCATAGGTATAAAGTATGCAAGTTTTTGACTTTTGTGCAAGGAGATGTACTGTTTTTAACTTTACTGTCCAGATTGGGTCAATTTAGTGGGCAGGTTTTTGATTGAATTATTTGAACTATTTAGAAATTGAATTTGATTTCATATTGTTATAAAAGTTATAGGTATTGTTTTTATCTTTCTATTGGTATTTATTTGGTAATTTTTGACTGAAGAAATGGGAAGTTATAGATTTTACAAGATATTGAACTGTATTGAGAGGCATTGACTGGACAGAAACTTTGAGTGTATTTTTGACACCCTTAGGGGTGAAATTGATTTTTGTGCTCTACATGAAACTTGTAGAGTTTTTCTTGATCTTTCCAACGACATATGACTTGTAATTTTTTGATTTGCATGGAAAGAGTTATTGAGGTTTGAATTTCGGTTAAAAAGATGGGAAAAGGAGAAGGAAGAAGCAGTGGCTCGTGATCGCGAGCCGGTCGCGGTCGCGAGCGGCTGTTTTCAGACGGCACCCGTCTCGCGCGTGCGACACCTCGCAAGTGCGACGAAGCCGTTTCCGGCGCCGACTCGCAAGATGGGATTTTTATTTTTATTTATTTAATTAGTTTTGAGCTTCTTTTGCTCATATCTTTTCCATCCGACGTCTGATTGACCTGATTCTTGAGACATCAGATTCATCGAATATTTAATCTCATTTTTGAGAGATTGGAAATTTTTGAACGGGAAATTGAGGTGGGTTCGGTTTGTTGTTTTCTGGTCATTGTTTTATTTATTTTTGGACCTATAGAGGTCCGAATTGAGTACCGTCAGCGCCATTAGATTTCTAAGTTTTATACGGATTTTTATGATGGAAAAAAACTGGATTAGAGCTGGGAATATCATGAACATGCATTATACACCTACATGTGCATCATTAACTAGTTCTGATTGGATACTTAGTGATTGTGATCTTCTCTGATTCTTATAGAGGCACAATTGGAGCGTCGTTCTACCGACGTAGCAGAGACTTCTCGGCATTAGCTCGAAAGTACAGGTGAGTAACCTAGATGGTTCACTCAATTATTATATGTTTACTGTGGAGAATAATGGAGGGTTTAGGGTTGTGTATTGCTTCTGACTATGGATTCCGGGCGGAGGGCCCGATGTATGAAGAATCATGACATAGAAGATGTACGTAGTGTGAATTGTTTGCTAAATGACAGACTGTTTAATTGACTGTCATACATTGACTGTGAAGTGACTGTTGAATACTGCGAATACTGTACTACATTGTGAACACGGCGAATACTGTGAATACTATGTGCTACATTATGAATCCTGTGATTACTGTGATACTGTGCTACATTGTGAATACTGTGATATATGGTGAATACTGTGAGTACTGTGCTTTATTTCCTTGCCTCTACTGGGGCAGACTGCTTCCTATGGACTGTTAATTGGACATATGCATTTCATACACAACTGCATAAACGGCTAATAATAACATTTGTGACCAGAGTCGCTACTGATACTGATACTGATACTGATACTGAAAAAGAGCCTCAAGCTCGTAGGGAGTCCTACTCCCTAGACGCTATGCGTCCACTGAATATTGTTCACTGTTTATGCGCTCGGTCACAACACTGTAAGAAAATAGGAAAGTGTCACATGTGCATTGCATACTGTAAGTGAATACCTGAAATGTCGTTTTGCTGAATATGACTGTATTATTATTATTGTATTTCTGACTGTGCTAATGTGCTTGTATGATGCATGACTTGGGCGAACCATCGATGATGGTTCCTCACTGAGTTCGCAAAAACTCATCCAAATTTTGCATCTATTTTTCAGGCTTTGAAGGTTACCCTGTTCGATACGAGAGTATGTCTACTGTAGGCAAGTGAAGGATAGAGGTCGGGATCAGTTCGTGTCTGCATTAGTGTTTCATTCAAATTGTATTATGAAATCTCTGTATTTCTCATGAGCCCAATTTAGTTATGGCTTCTTGTTCATTAAATGATTGTAAATTATGAAATGAGTGTAATAACTGAACATGTTTATTTCTGAAACTGAAACTGTGTATTTTTTAATGTGGGCTCAGATTCTTACTGTCTATTCCGCGTGAATGAAGGTCAAAAAAAAGAAAAAAATGTATACTGAGTTTCGTCTGACCGACTGATGTAATACGCCACCCTTGCGGGACACGGACTCGGATATCGCCTATGATATCGAGTTCGGGACACGCGGGAGTGGGGTGTTACACAAATGCTCCCTCAAGACCAAAATAAAAAATATAACAGTTGATGATGAATAACAGTCGACTGCTTGCAATAACCTGAGCCAATCGATCAAGAACGATGATCAATCGCAGTTTCGTCGCCTTGCTTTGATACCATAAAAGAAATTGTCATAGAAGAAGAGAGAAGCTAAATAAGGACTGACTTTTATTTATCTCACTTTAAGTCTTACACAAGTCAGTTTTTTGCTTATATACAAACAATTAGAAAAAAAAAAAGCAAAGGCCAACGTCTATTTACAAAACGACCTGAATTTACCTAAAATAAGCATTACACATAACTATACAAAATACAAAAAAGCTACACATAAAGTTAACAATGTCGGCTTCATAACTGTTTTGTTTGGTTTTCTCTAATTTCCCCTTTTCTTGTAACAATGAAAAGTTACCAAAGTAGTGTTAGTAAAAATTTCAATGAATTAATTCCTTCTTAACCTTATCACCTTATTGTAATCTTCATATATATGATAAACTCAAATTTCGTCATTTTAACATCAGTTTAAATGTATAAATAGTAGTGTAAATGATCATATAAAAACACGCATAAACACAATACAACATTGCTTTAGTATCACATTTTTATGGTATTGGAGCTCACTTGAATCTATCCTCTCTACGACCTTATTTTTTTATGTTGTTCTCTATGTTAATTTCCTATGCCAATCTAACAACCAAACGTCAAACATCCAACAATGAAACTGACCATGGAAGATATCATATTACTAATTACCAATATTACCAATTTCATTATCACAAATCTTAACAATAATAACTACTTAATCAAGTATAATCAAGTTAAGTCCATATTACTTGCCTGCAATTTACTTTGATTAATGGGTCAATTTCTCCACCATCAAAGCACAATGAAACTACTACTAGCACATCATCTCCTTCATTTGAATTTTTAAAATGAGGAAAGAAAGACAAACTTATCTACTGTTGTCTTACTACCACTCGACATCTTTAGATTACCTTTGAAGATTATTTTCTTCAACAAATAATAGCTCAAAAATCCTTACTCTGATGTCATCTTCATACAATGAGAAAAGGAGACTCCTTAATCAGTGATTAGTTAACGACCAACACTTTGACTGCTAAGATTTAGTTGCCATTGGTGACCTAATGTCATCTGAAGACCTTGTCTTCTTTACACTCAATGGACTGCCTTCGAATTATAGTTCATTCATCAATGTTGTTGAAAATCGCGACCTCACCCTATCATTCTTTGAATTGAGAGCTAAGTTCTTGCTTCATGAACAACACTTACTCTCCCGTCATCAATCATCCCCACTTGAAGTAGCTTTTGTGACATCTTATAAGAGTCGGGTCTTATCTTAAAAAGGACGCAATGCTTCCATCACAATTTTCCTTTAGGTCAAAAGACAGAACTCTCTAACTTTTTTCTTCCTTTAACTGTCAGTCACATCCTATTTCTACTTGGTTTAATTATGTTGAATTCTTCAACCAACCTCTTGCAAATAACCAAGTCCAAAATCAACCCTATCAGCCATTTAACCTACACCATAACACCATCCTTGCCACTTTCCTTCATATAACCTGCCATTCCACCTCAATTCTCAACCCAGTTTAACTATCTAACACCTTAAATGCCAAATTTATAAAAAGTTTGGTCATATAGTTGGTTTCGGTATCTAATCTCTAAACAATTCCTCACACCCACCTCAAAATTCGACCATAATTCAAGCTGCATTTTCTACTTTGCATATTCCATCCACTACCACCCCATCCAACTATCCTCCCAATGAACTTTCATAATGGCTTCCAAATATTGCAGTTTCTTCCCACATGATACCCAACACTTATCTTATTAACTTCATCCAACCATATCACAATACTTACCAAGTAATACTCTCTCCTTCTCATCTAAGGGCTCTTTAACAGTTCCTATAAATCACAAACCCTTACAATTATGTAATATTTTCATTATTCCCTAATTTATTGCAAATTTAATTTTTGTTGCACAATTTGTTAAAGATAATTTTTGTCTAATTGGATTTAATCCCCTTGGTTATATTGTGAAAGCCCTTTTAACCAAGATATCATTCTTTATTGGATGCATCTACAATAACCTCTATCCTTTGAAAATTATTGTTCTTAAAAATATATTAAAGTAAAATTAACTTATAAATAAAAATTTAATTATTTAATTATTTATGTTAATAAAATATGTAAATATTATATAAGATACTAAAATAAAATAAAATACATTTATTTATTTATAATATAATTTATCTTTAAGTTTTATATAATATGTAATTATTAAATATTAAAAACTAAGCAAGTTTTTGTTTTTATTTGAAAAACAAAAACATAAAAAATGAAAAAAATAGAAACTATAATAGAAATAGAAGTAAATCCAACGAAGATTATCGCCATAAGGTCCATAACAATAGAGAATGTATTTTTCTATTAAAATAAGAATTAAATTATTCTAATGAAAAAATTTTGAAAGAAGAGAGTGTGCTGAGAGAGAGTGTGTGTAGCCTATAACTCTTTTATGAATAATTATAAGCCTATAACTCTTTTATTAACAATTATATTTTTATCCTATCATTGAAAAATGGTTACTTTCTTTTTGCTATCCTCTTAACCAAGATTCTTTCCTTTTTATGGAATTAAAGTCAGCCAATTCCCTCTATTTCCTTATTGTTACCTTTTTATTAGCGTTTTCACCTAAGCAGACTGGTCATCATGTCAATCTTATTTTAGCAATTATCCTTTATATAATCTTTCTTTTGTTTCTAGCCTTTATGGTAGTGTCTGTTGTCTAGATTCCTTCAGTATTTTATCTTCTCCTCCATCCAACACCATCATTTCTCCTCCAACATCTCCTTCTTTATCTCTTATTAAGATAACTTATAGTTAGGTGGTGGGAGAAACCTCAAACAAGCTGACCTTCTTCTAACCTGTTATTGGAGATGATAGTGGTGTCAATACAAGAATTTTCACTCCTATAGAGGTCTTAAAACAAGGAACAAAAAATGGATAGCACTTTGGTTGGCTTCTTTTCTAATTAAAAAATTAGCTTTTCCTAAAATGCTTAATGAGCTTTTAACAACTGAATAAATTATGGTCTTGAAGTTGTACTTATCAACAAGGATAGACTATTCCTCTTTAAGCTTACAAGTGAACACTATGGTCAAGATGGGCTTTGATATATCTTTGGCAAACCTTTATTCTTAGTCAAATGGAGATATAGCTTGGACCTCAAAGGCATCAAAATAAAGCATCTACCATTATGGGTAGATTTCTCAAACTCTTATTAGAATATTAGATAACGTAAAGATTAAGTTACATTTTCACCTCCATAAGAAAGCCTTTACGTTTAGATGAAAATACAATTAAGTTGAAGAGAGTTGGGTATGCAAGAATATGTATAGAAGTGGAATCCCAAGCCTCATTCCCAAAATAGCTTTTAATAATGAGACTCAACGAGAATGAGGTGTTGGTGGAATAATGTATAATGGTAAGTTATCAATGGAAGCCCCTTTCATTAAATGATAAAAAGGTATAGAAGGAGATAAGTAAGAAAGTGGAACTAGGTCACTTAGAGAAACATCAAGAACAAATTGATGTTGGCACACATTCCCCTTATGGGAATCAATAAATATTTAAGAAAGGCTCAAATTCTGTTAGCACCTTACCTCTCCCAAAAGATAACACTAATATTAGCATAATCATTAGAGAGGAATTACCTATAGGCTTAAAAAATATACTCGAGAGTCTAGAGGAAAGCCTAATAATAAGTACTGACTTATTATAGTAGCATTAGATTGGACTTTGCCTTTTTAACTATGTGATGCTAATGATTTTGTTGATGGAGTAGTGTTTGAATAGTGTAAAGATAATTGCATTCAACCTATATACTACATAAGTAAAACCTTGATGGATGCTTAAGATAACTATACAAGTAGTGAAAGGGAGTTAATGGCAATAGTTTTTCGCATTTGATAAATTTTGTTCATAACTTATTATGTCTAAAATCATAGTTTATAATAATCACTAAGCAATTTGACATCTTTTGAGAAAAAGATAATGCTAAACCAAGGCTTATTAGATGGATTTTATTATTGTATGAGTTAATCTTAAGATCAAGGGTAAGAAAGAAGTGGAGAACCTGGCAATATACCACCTTTCCTAACTTGAGAACCTCCTAATAGGGAAGCATGTAGAAGAAGATATAAGTGATTCTTTTCTTAATGAATAGCTCTATATGCTTAATGTATCTAAGCTAGATACACCTTAGTTCGCTGACTTTGCTAACTACTTAGTTGGTCCAGTTTTTCCAAAGAGGATGAATTATCAACATAATAAAAGATTCTTCTTTACGTTAAGGAATTAGCTATAGGAGGACCTATAACTATTTCATATTTTTGTAGATTAGATAATTAAAATATGTGTAATATATCCCAAGACAATCATCATCTTAGAGCATTGCCATAAAGGAAAAGTTATAGGCCATTATTGTGCTAATTGAAAGGTGAGAAATTTTTGGAAGCAGGTTTTTATTGCCTTACATTGTTTAAGGATGCCCAAAGTTAAATGAAATATTATGATACTTGTCTATGGACAAGTAATATATCTCGTAAGGATGAGATGCCTCAAAATAGTATTAATGTTTGTGAAGTGTATGATATACAGGGCATTGAGTTCATAACTCCATTTCTTGCATCTTTTAGTAGCAAATATATCCTAGCTACAGTTGATTATGTCTTAAAATAGGTTGATCCTAAAGCTTTGCCTATTAATGATGCTAGGGTAGTTGTTAAATTCCTAAAAAAGTTAATTACTTGATTTGGTACCTTTACTACTATAATTTGTGATATAGGCACACACTTTTGTAATCATCAATTTAAAAAAATGCTCCAATAGTTTAGTGTTACACATAAAGTGGCTACCTCTTATCACCCTCAAAATAGAGGTCAAGTGGAAGTGACTAATAAGAAACTAAAAAGGATCTTAGAAAATACTATAGAGCATTTTAGAAAAGATTTGTTTATATGATTAGATAATGCTCTATAGGCTTATAATACTGCTAATAAAACACTAATTATCACCATACTATATAGGCTAGTTTATAAGAAATCTTTCCATCTATCATTGGAACTTGAGAAAAATTCATTTCGGCTATAAAGTTTATTAACTTTGATTTAAAAAATGCAGGTAGTGAAATTTTATTCCATATGAAAGAGCTAAATGAGTGGTACACATGGCTTATGAAAATTCAAGGATATACAAGGAAAAGGAAAAGAAGTGGTATAAACAAAACCTTAAGCATCCTAAGGAGTTTAAACTGGGGGATCTAGTCTTACTATTAAGATATATACGCAACTAAGTCTTCCTATATAAAGGTGAAAACATTACTCAACAAGATGCAGATGGAGGCAAATCTTCCCATATAAATTTTAAGAAATTACTCATCAAGTTATAAGTGTATTCAAAGTCAATAGACATTAAATAAATTTGTACTTAGAAGTTGATTCCATAGAGTGGAGCAAGATGCTTACGATCTCTATAATCCCAATTTCAATTAAAAAATTTAAGCAAAAAGTCTAGCTAAATGACTTATAACAAAACACTTATTAAAAGGCAACCCAACATTCTAAATTTCTTAATTTTACATTTGATTTGATTAGTTTAGATCTCTTTGTTTCTTTTTATTATTTATGCTTTTATTTTAAGTTTAACTGGTTGCTAAACTCAAGGATTAAGCTAAAAGTTGATGGTGATTTCTTATTTTCTCATGTCATTCTACTTATACTTGATGTCATTCAAGTTTTGTAAGTTTATAGCTAAATATGGAACCTGACACCCTACTGTGTAAGTCCATTTTCGATTTCCTAAAAAAACTAAAGGAAATTAAAAAAACATAAGGAAGAATATGGGATCATGTAATTCTCGTGTTTTATAACACATCAACTTGTTCCCAACATGTTGACCTATGTCAATTCATAATTAAGAATCTAAGAGTAGTAGATTTAAACAAAGAAAAATACAAAACCATGTTCCTAAGCAGCCTAGTGTGTCCTTTCTGTGCCTTCTTCTGTGTTAGATCTTACAAAATTTTAGATAAGAAGCTATGAGCACCCTTTCTTAACAAGGTTATAATAGTACTACATTACTACTTTAAGAACACCCCCTATAATTATCTTTATGATTTAAATTCTTAGGCAAATAGTCTTGAGTTTTAATGACTAGGTTTAATTTATTTTGCTTCATGAATTTAGAGAATGGATATTTGATTTGCATCATAATACTTTTTATAACTTGTATATGCATGAGTGAATGTGACATCTTTTGAGCATTTTCATTATATACATATATATAAAGCGAGAAAATTGTGAATAATTAGGAATTGAATAATTTCACTTTACTAGATTTATACCAAGAAAAATAATTAAAGTTAAAGAGTGATGCTAGTATCCATTTGAGATCATAACGTAGTTAAGTAATTGAGACTATTATGATTGGTGTTTACTCTCACGTAAAAATGCTAAGTGATTTTTCTAATAAGCTTTTGAATGTTTTTGTATTGTCTAAATTTATGTTTTGCTTTATTGTAATAAGAGATATAAACATGTTCTGTAGTTGAAATAATTTTCTCATTTTATACATATAATTGATTTTATACACTTTGATTTCGATCCATTTTTAACACCTTTTTCAATAGCGTGGCTTAACATAAGCACTATAGATCAAGAAATAACTGTAGCTTATGTGATTGATAAACTCACAACTGTTTTTTTTTTTATGACCAAGATATAACTTGTATAAAAAAAACATAAGTTAATATACTTCTTTTGTTTTCCAAATGTCCAGCATAATCATTATCAATTTAAGCAACAAGTTTATCATCTCCTGCCTGTCTAACCCTTTTTCTCATAGCTACTCAATGCTCATCAAATTATTAACTCATGCGATTATCTGTATGTTTCCATTTACTTTCAACCTTACGATGCCCTTCCTCTTGACGATCATGCCGAAGTCGTTGTCTAGCTTCATTGAATCTTTGAACTTGTCATCAAAATCCACAAGTATTCCTTCTTACTACACATATGATTGAGTCAAAAAGTCACAGTTCTTACAGAGGTGATTTCATTTGAGGTTATAGTGTCATACAGTAGAATGTCCGCCATTTTCGGTAGGTCCATCGCACTTGTTATGTATTCTCTATTAGCTGGTCTTCTCTGTCGCATGCCCACATTCTCATTATAATCCTACCTCACGTGGCCCTACCCAACTAATTGCATTCTATAATACAATGAATACAAACTAAAATTTAGGTCTTGTCTCTCTCTCTCTACGAGTACAAGTGTTGGTCTTGCCGTTTATATATAAGGTGTGATCTAGGTATTATTTCTACGTTGGTCTCTCTTAGATTTTCGTTTTAACTTCATAGATTTGGGATTGCAAAGGCTCTCTATTCGGGAGAAAGAAGACAGCGAGTTCGTTGTTTCTCCAGCGGATGTTCAGACGGAAGACTTTGCTGCGGTTCTTAGGGACGCACGAGGTAGGTTTGTGACTGCTATTTCAGGTTTTTTTCCTGCCCGGTTTTTGCCAAAATTATGTCTATAAGAGAAGCTCTTTTTTGGCTAAAAGACCAACAGCTTACCAAGGTCATTGTGGAGTCGGATTATTTGGCAGTTGTCCAACCAATATTAGCTCATTCGCCAAATTGGTCTGAGATTAAAATTTTGACCCTTGATTGTTTATCATTCAAGCGACATTTTCTTCACTTGTCCTTTCAATGGACGCGTAAGACGGGGATTTTTAGAGGATTGAGATTGAATAGAAGTTAGTATCTGTTTGGTTAAAAATATTGTGTCTTGGAATTGAATGAATTAGGGTAACTGGGAAGTGTCTATGTTGTATGGAAAAACAGGATCTAGTCTAAAATTTTTTTTAGGGATTTCTGATTGGTTCTTCCTCGCGGGCGCGATAAGGATGTCTCGCGGGCGCGAAGAAGAAACCACAGAATTTCCCATCTCTGTTCGTCCCTTCCTCACGGGCGCGAGCTTGCGTACATGCTTTAGCTAGGGTAGCCTTATTATATGCAAACTCACATCACTGGACTGATCGTCCTTTTTGTTTAGTCTTTATTTTAAATTCAGATTGTTCGGCTTCTGTTATTGTTGAGGGGGAAAAGCTATTAGGTTCCGGGCGTATGAGGTAAGTTAGTTTTCTTTGTCTTCCCTGCCTTTGTCTGTTTTTTCCGTTAATGTTAATTTTATTCACACAAAAAATACAATGGTCGTAGGTATGCCTTTTACACCGTAATTGAAAGGTTTCTTTTTTAGCATGTCTTATATGAGAGGAACCAGTGTGCCGATAGGTTGGCAACGTTTGCAATTTTCTTAAGTCTGGACTTCCACATTCTTCGGGAACCTCCGGCTGTGGTCCAGGAGCTTCTTCACTGAGGCGCAAACGGAGTCTTGTACCCCCGACACATGCGCTAGTCTGTTTCGTAACCTTTCCTTTATATAAAAAAAAAAAGGTTTACCAATTTTGGGAAGACCGTAGGAAATAAAAATTATAATAAAGAATGAAAATAAATATAGATTAATGAAATATTGTTTTAAAAAATATAAAAGTATTATTTATTTAATTATAATATATTATTAATTATCTTTTCTCATTCCTTTCTCCTCGTGCACAGCGGAGAGTAATGATTGTAAAGAATGAAAATAAATATAGATTAATGAAATATTGTTTTAAAAAATATAAAAGTATTATTTATTTAATTATAATATATTATTAATTATCTTTTCTCATTCCTTTCTCCTCGTGCACAGCGGAGAGTAATGATTGTTGTTACGATAACGTATTAAGCGCATGCTTACTTACTAGTCACTACATTACTCTCCGAAAGATCCAAACACAGCCACCAGGTGTTTGGGACTCGAACGCACTGTAGAGAGTGAAAGCGAGAGATCAGAAATCTCTCGACTATTCCTTTATCTCTTGTTCTCTATAATGGCCGATGAACCTTCTCTAACTCGCTGGTCTTTTCAGGTACTCTCTCTTTCTCGTTTCTGTGTGTTTGGTAAGAAAAGTGGGGAAGCGTTTGGAAAAGTTTATCAGCTTTTCTTTCTGGTTTTTGGACTGATAATTGATACTTGAAGGACATGTATATCGGTTGAATGTAGGTTAGATTATCTGCTACTGACTTTTGATCTTCGATCTGACGGCATGTCAGAAGAATTGACTCAGTTGAGTTGGAACATTGTAGTTTGAGTTACTGATGTGTGCTTTTAGGATTTTAAACTGTTCTATGATGCTAAGTTTGGAAGAAAGAAGGGGGCTGAGTCGCAAAACGGCGTAACCGCTGCTGATAACTCGCACTCCAGTGGTAGTTCTTCTTCTGGAAGTTCCGTATCCAGCGGAAATGGTCATGTTAAAGATAGTTCGGAATTGGCTATCTACGAACAGTACAGAAATCAGGTGATTTTTTTTCATTAATTTGGTCTTTACTCTGATTTATTACATTTTCTGTGGTTTGCATGTGGTGTTAAATTGAATCTTTGTGTTCTTTTCGGTTTTCAGGGGGGAGGCGATGTACACACAAATGGAACTCTGTCCAATGGAGTTAGCGATAGGCCGTATGTTCATTGATTCCTTGACCCAGAAATAATTGGATTTCTTTCAGTTCATTTACTATATTGACTATCAAGTATGAGTTTATCTAAAATCAACACTGTTGATAAACTAAAGTGAAATTCAATTTCGACTGACAATTGTGGTCTATCTTGCGATGATTTTTGACCTGTGAATGAGGTAGAACAGTTCTTGAAATTACAGAACATCTTCTATATGCTTTTTCTGAGCCCTTTGGATCCTTATCTCAGGCAGAAGTCTATGCTCCCTGCTTTTGATTCTGCTGAAACACGTGCATTGGCAGAGGGTTTATGCAGGTATTTTTACTACATTGATTTCATGCAGAACAAGGAACATCTCTTCTTAAACAATTAGATTATGGCATTTTAATTGTTTACATATGTATCTTAATGACTTTAAAGTTACTAATACTAATCGATAAATCTTATATAGGGATATCATTCGTGGGAGTCCAGATGTTAAGTGGGAAAGCATAAAGGGACTAGAAAATGCCAAACGTTTACTGAAAGAAGCAGTGGTCATGCCAATTAAATATCCCAAGTAAGTCTTTTGTGTGCTACCTCATTGTTAGGGATCGTTGGTTATGCTAAAGATAAGACATGTTATTAGTTGATGAACAATATGTATTTACATATCAAGTGAAGTTAAGGCTGTTGGCCACTATGCACATATATGCGTCTTCTCATTTCACCTTCTCGCATTATGGGAAGTTGATGCAGGAGCAATTAGTTTAGTTTTCCTAGTTAATATTGGATTTCTTATTATTTAGTATTTCTTAAGTTATTTGGATTCCTAGTTATCATAGGATTAGTATATTGCTTTTTAATTAGTATTTCCTTTTCCTATTAGGAGTTGGATTAGGTCTTATACTAGTATAAATAGGCTGCCTATGCTTTATTTTCAGCATGTCTTTTATCAATCAAATAATTTTCTGCTTTTAGAGGTTTTTCTACAAACCCTAAGCCCTATTTCAAGTTCCAGCTACAATCTACTTCAATTATAGCCTATTCTATTCCACTTATCTTTGTTTTTCCTTCCCACACTACGTCAGAAGTGCTCTATGTGCTCCAAGAAATGAGTTTCTGAACTTTCTAGTGCTAGACCACTGTTCTAAGGAAGCTGTCGGACATTCACTAAAAGTTTTTCTCCCCTAGCCTTCCTTCAAAAGAACATTTTTGGAGGTATCAACTAATTTAAGATTTTTGGAGGTATCAACTAATTTAAGATCTTAAAGACAAGAGAGATTGGAGGTTTGATGTTTCATGTTCTTGACATCT
This sequence comes from Erythroxylum pelleterianum, assembly GCA_027563865.1. Taxonomy (NCBI): domain Eukaryota; kingdom Viridiplantae; phylum Streptophyta; class Magnoliopsida; order Malpighiales; family Erythroxylaceae; genus Erythroxylum; species Erythroxylum pelleterianum. Next base: position 31,950,532 of record JAOQMR010000002.1, read on the forward strand.
CTCAAGTAGTTTTTGCAGTGTTGTCGATACTCCGTTGTATTTGACTAATGTGCTAGCTTGCTAGATAGTGTCATTATACTTAAGTATAATCTTGCATGAATGCTTAAGAGATTTCTTTTGAGGTAGATTTGGGATCTTCTTATTAAAAGTATTTGACTAATGTGCTAGCATGCTAGATAGTGTCATTATACTTAAGTATAATCTTGCATGAATGCTTAAGAAATTTCCTTTTTGGTAGATTTGGGATCTTCTTATTAAAATTGGTCCAAATATTCCTTTCTTCCAGGTACTTTACTGGTCTTCTATCACCTTGGAAAGGCATTCTTTTGTTTGGTCCTCCTGGGACAGGAAAGGTTTGTGCAATTGCCATTAATCTATGTTTGAACGAGTTTATTTTTCTTACTGCTTTTCTTTGATGTGACTTTTCTAATCACTTGAAAACAGACAAGTGATTCATAATGATGATTTCGGCTGTGGGATACCAATAGAATAAAATCAAATTAATTCTAAACTTTGATGGATTGGAATATCTGCTGCTGATAGTAACAAAAAACAGAGCTTCTGGCAGTATACAATCATTACCCAACTCCAAGCATGGATGTTAATTAGGCATATCCTTTGATGGAATTGCAGTTTTCCTTCAAAATATAACCAACAACATCAGTCTTAAGATTCAATTTTCTTCTTATTTTAGATTTTTGTTTCTTCTGTTTCTTTGTTGATGTGTTAAGGGGTAGTGGAACTGGTTTGCTGATAATGTTCGTCAGGTGACCAAGCACAATTATAATTAAAAGACTGATTGCTTGATACATCTTTCCCTAACTAGAAGTTGGCTTTTTTATGCCTGAACTTGTCTCCTGTTTCTGGTTCTGCTAAATTGTGCAGAGAGGTAATTTATTAGGTAATAAAAGATCTAGGGAAAAGGAAATTACGTGATCTTTTTCCGTGATCAAATAGAAAACGAACTGTTAGATGTCTTGAGAATGTGGAAAAGGCATCTCAATAACCATATTCTGTATTTGTTGTAAATGTATTAACAGAAAAGGTGTTGCACTGCCTCTAAATTTTTTCAACTTTTATCTAGATTGTTGCTTTCACTGTGGAATATTTTGTTTTGGACACATGTTATGTTACATGTCTGAGATGTAGTGATTCATATTGGATACCCTTACTATATCTGTAGTTGGCTTTCTTTCCTGTGGTTACTTGATAGTATAGTTCTGAATTAATAGAAAGTAACTTGATTTCATGCTATGTGTGCTGAGTCTCTTCTTTAATGTTTCAGACAATGCTTGCAAAAGCTGTTGCTACGGAATGCAAAACAACATTTTTCAATATATCGGCATCTTCTATAGTTAGCAAGTGGCGAGGTATATTTTGGAGTGGCAACACTTTAGCTGATTCTATGTGAGCTTGTTTCTACACTTGGCTTTATGTACAAAGGGCGTATGAACAATTTTTGCTGATATATAAGTATGACAAAATTTTACCATGTGAACATAATACTCCATCAATGTGCATTCACTTGATTTTGATCTTATAGTCAACCATGTTAGCCTTTTTTACTCTCTCTATTCTTCACATGAAATTACGCTCAAGTGATTTGTAGCACTCATTAATTCTTTTGTATGTTGTTCTTTTTTCTGAAGTTCCTAATTTATGTGCTTTGTAAGATACGCCAGTGGCATCTTCATTATCTATCTTTGGAATATACTTAAATAAATATATAATCAATCCGATGTCATTTAAGATTTGTGTTTAGGGTGTCAATAGGAAATAAAGTAAGTCTTAGATATCAATTGGAGACTTTTGTGGTGTATATGTTCGCTCGGATTAGTCACAACGTATGTATAAGGGATCATAGTTTCAAGTCTATCATTGTTACAGGTGATTCAGAGAAGTTAGTAAAGGTATTGTTTGAGCTTGCCAGGCACCATGCACCTTCAACTATATTTTTGGATGAAATTGATGCAATCATTAGTCAACGTGGAGAAGCTCGAAGTGAGCATGAAGCAAGTAGGCGTTTAAAGACTGAGCTACTTATACAGGTGATATTTGTTCTATTAAAATGCATTTAATTAAATGTAGTTCTTCTTAGTTAGATGACAACATTGGATCACACATGCCCTCATTTTCAAATCCTAAACCATGGGACCTTGGTAATATGACAATAGAATCATACATGATTTTCTTCTGCACATCCAGAAAACTGATCGCTTGAATTAGATTGCAGATGGATGGTTTGATGCGGACAGATGAGCTTGTATTTGTTTTGGCTGCAACAAACCTCCCCTGGGAATTGGATGCTGCAATGCTCCGGCGGCTGGAGAAACGAGTATCCTTTTTGCTATTACCATATAGTGATGAATTTTAGTAGCAAAGGTAACAATTCTTCCTCTCTCTTTCTGGTTGATAAACTAATCATGTATAAGTGTAGGACGGTTGTTTATATATTCTTTACAGTTTGCCACTTTGATCTTTGGTCAGTTCTTTGTAGGCAGTCTATTGCACTGCTATTGCCTTCCTTAGGGGCGACATGTTATGCATATTTAACCTTATTAGGAGGGTAAGAATCTAAGTCTTATGTTGAATCTGCCCAACTGTTGGGCTTGTTATGATCTATATTGGAAATTGTGGCAACTGGCAACAGTACAACTGGGTTTTGGGGCTTGCACAATTTATTTGTTTTTTTTTTTCTCATTGTTGTGAAGCTACTATATGCTTTATTTCATCTGAAAAGTTATATCACGTTTAGATCCATTTTTGCAACAGTACATTTTGGCGGCAACACTACAACTGGGTTCTGCGGCTTGCACAATTTACTTGTTTTTTTGTCTCATTTTTGTGAAGCTATTGTATGCTTTATTTCATCTGAAAAGTTCCTATAACGTTTAGATCCATTGTTTAGTTGGCATAATGTTCTTCTTTGACTAGTCAATTAGATCCTTGTACCTCTTCCGGAACCAGAAGCAAGAAGATCAATGTTTGAGGAGCTTTTGCCATCACCACCTGGTGAAGAGGAGCTTCCATATGATGTGCTAGTGGATAGAACAGAAGGCTATTCAGGTTCAGATATTCGGTTGCTGTGCAAAGAGGCTGCCATGCAGCCTCTAAGGCGCATAATGACTCTTCTTGAACATAAACAGGAGATAGTTCCTGACAATGGTGAGTGAATTCCATCTTACTTGAATCATTGTAGAATTTTGATGACTTGCCTAGTTGAAATGGAGAAAGCACGTTTTTAGTGTTAATCTTTCAACAAGAAACCCAATTTTGGTTGCAATTTGCACATACATATACATATAAACGGGTGGATAGAATGGAAGTGCCAACTTCACCATTTGCATTTTCTAACATCTTCCTTGCGTAAAAGGAATCTTTACACTCGTATGCTTGCTCTCTGTTCTGCTATCAATCTTTAATAGTAATGAATAACTGGAGGTGACACTGTGTGTGCTTGCAGAACTGCCAAAAGTTGGGCCCATTACGACTGTAGATATAGACATAGCATTAAGAAATACTAGGCCATCGGCGCATCTCCATGCTCACCGCTATGACAAGTTCAACGCTGATTATGGAAGTCAAGTACTGCAATGAAGGCATTCAACAGATGGCTTCCAGGTTTGCAACATGCATCATGTTCAGTAATATTTTGTACTATTTTCTGTTATAATATTATTTAAACATGGTTTTCTTCTTCTTCTTTTTTTAAATTATTTATCTCCATTCTTGTAGCTTCAATTTAACTTTACAGACCACCATAAAGGACCCTGTAATTTGTCTGGGAGTCGTAACTTGTTCAGGACATGGTTCAAACGCTATTGCTATTTATTTTACAATCCATTACACACCAAATTCGGAATACACTCAAAACTTGTAAAGCTAGAAACTCTCCTTTAAACATCCATTACGGCACTCAGTTGCTGCATCGTTGGAAATTCTGCAGTGTATCCGGACCATCTCATCTCGCTGCAATCCTGGACGGATATTAGTGGAAACCATCTTCGTCTAAGGGTTGGTATTTACAAAGGACGAGGTATGCAGATGTCTCGGTTGGATATCTTGATGGAGATGGAAAAATAAAGTTTTAGCAATAAAGTTCAATCAAATTCCCCAGATCAAACATTGTGATGTTGTTTTTTCCCCCATCCCGATTTGGCATGGCTACACTTGAAGTTAACGGGCTCAGCTTGAGTTGATCAATTTTAAGTCGGTCTTTTTCTAATTTTTTAATTTTGGACTAGGCTTGACTTCAAGTTGTTTAGTATAATCTCCATCGGACTTTCAATATATCAAGTAAAATGATATTCTTTTTAGTAAAACAATATGATTTTCAAATTTTAAATATAATTAGATTTGGACATTGAACACACCCAGATATATAATGAACAAGAGCCCTAATAGAAGCTTACAACTCAAATTAGTTCACATGATCACTTTGATAATATCAAAAAGGCTTATTTACTCAGAATGAGACAATGAATTCTTAAATGAATAAAAATCACTTAAAAAAATGTGTAAAGGCACTCAAAAACTTCTTGATGTTAAAAATAATGAAAAAACATGTATTTGTATGGTTACCCTTACTAACTGATGGGTGGTTAGTTGCATAGCACTAATCGATTAGTATAGCACATTGGTCTAAAAATACATTAGGCAATATTACTATAAACTCATCATACATCAAATTTGATAACTTTAACTTATATTGGTTAATTAATAACTTATATAAGTCGATAATCCCTCCAAAAACATGATTTTAACAACCTTAAATGTTCAGACTCAATTTTTCAATGTAATTATGATTTAAATACTTTTCAAACTGTTCCCTAATATTAATAGACTTTTCTATCAAGATTAAAAGCTTCAATGTCTCTTGATGAACGAAAAGATTCATACAATAAAATAATGTAAAATGTTTATGCATAGTGAGATTTTTAAAACATCAAATTAACTAAAAGAGATTACAATTAACATTATAAACTAAAGAATAACCTTGATTTTCCTTGGTCTATACCTTATAAGCTGCAAACTTCATATCTTCTTTTATCAACTTTACAAGCTATCAGTTTGAGTTTATCTTTATCTTTTTCTCATATTCCTTCTCATCCAAATAATTAGCCCATTAGCATTAATTATATTTTGTTATCATTAAAACATTGATTGGAACTTCCTTTAATTCAATATTGAACATGCATGAGAAAAATGTTTCAACTCTTGCACATGTTTATACCCCCTTATTAAACTAAAACAAAGCACCAGGCATTCAAAAGCTTGTTTAAAAAGTTAGTCTTTTGAAATAAGAATAAACACCTTGTCGTAGAGCTACTAAAACCACTCTTTAACTTCAACATTTTTATTAGTATGAAGTTAGACTGAAATCATTTAATGCTTAGTTATTCACTTTTTCTCATTTTCATTTTTATGCGGGATAATGAAAATGCTCAAAAAGTGTCATATTTATCCAATGCATATGCAATATATACAAAAATTATCATAACATAAATCAAATATCTATTCTTCAAATTCATAAAGTAAATTGAATTCAAATTAGTCATCAAAACTCATGGCTATTTGCAAAGAAATCAAAATCGTAGTAGATTATCTAAATCAATATGATGTCAAAGTAAAAAAAATCTAAAAAATGCTAACTATTAAGATATTTATAATGAAGTTGATAAGTACCCATAAGTCATAAGATCAAAGTCCCTCCCCAATACTTAAGTTGTATATTATTCTCATGGTACATATCATGCCAAAGGTAATGAAAGTTAATAGAAAAGTAAAGAACTAGCACTTCCCTAACATAATATAAGAGAATATATGCAAGTCTTTTCGAATTTTTTGCATATATTAGTTTTCCATTAAAATTATATCTATCATATTCATGGCATCAAGTAAAATTAGAACAAAAATACAATAAATACATGATAATAGTAAATTTGTTAGTCCTAGGATAGGGAATCTGATGGAGGTACATACAGGAAGACCTCTTACGAGTCAATCACATGATCCATAGAAATCTTATCAACCAAATGCCCAATGATGACTCTATGGCAACTGACTCCATATCTCTTTAATGCTCAATCTCTTATTTAGATGCTACAACTATAGGTTCGAGCTCTTGTTGACCTACTGCCACTGTCGAATCCTTGGTTTACCCCTCGGGATCTAGCTCCGCTGGTTCTAACCCTATGTGAGGCTCTGCATGTGTGAACTAGTGGTACGTGGATCTCAACACTTAAGAATTTTGCCAACCTAACTAGTGTATCTCCAATCTAGTGCATATAATGCTCCATATACCCTAAAGTGGGTAGCGGAGGTGTTGATGAGTTGGTCAATTCCTGGAGTGGTTTTGGTGCTCTCTCTTGCTCCTCACCCTCAACTGGCTCCCTCTATGCATGGACATCTCCACTACTTGTGGTGGTATGATGATTAGAGAAAAGTTACTATCCTTAGGCATCCACCCGAAACTCCACCATCCTCATTGCCGCCCTCAGGATGTCTATGGTAAGTGGGATGGGAGGGTAAGTAACTATCAACTTATATTTTTGAAACGAGCACTCCTAATCTCCTTTCCAATTGAGCTACGTACCTACTGCTGATTGCTCCAAAGATTAATCAATGCAAGTAAACCCAGATGTGCTAACTGAAAGTATAGCCCAAATATGTCCAAACTTAATGATGCGTGCAAGGAAGATATAATAGGTCCTGAAGGGTTATCACATACGTACTTTTATTCTGAGCACACAAGGAGTGAACGAGCAGCTTATATATGAATTGAAGTGGATGCAATTTTTTCCATCTTTTTGTGAGATAAAAGAACGTAAGGAGCAAGTAAAATAATGAATATCAATGCGTTTAGTCCATTTTGTCTTCATTGTGAATTCCCACATGCTTCCTCTTCAACCCCGCATTCATTCATGTTGTAAACTAGCGAGACAAACACACATCTACATTTACTACAAGGGAATGGTTATTATCAGTGAATATATAACACCAATTAAGTTGATCTCACACAACAGCTTAAGCTATTGTGGTGAAACGATCACTTATCATGATATTAAAGCCTTTATGACCAACTGATCTTGAGTTCAAATCCTACCACCCACCTATTATTCAGCACAAGGTAAAGTAGACTTGTGCAAGTTTCAAGCCCAAAGGGCTTTCACTTGAGGGGATGTGTTAGTGAATATATAAAACTAACACTTAGTGAAATTTACTTCTATGTATTTCATAATTTTGCAAACAAAAGAGACAACGAAGTAAGACATCGATTCCAAAATAATGTTCTCACAGTCTCGGCACGAAATTAGCATCCCCGTTCAATAGATAAACACGAAATGCTTAGAAACTATGGAGTGAAAATACATGCAAACACATGGCTACGACTCTCTAAACTCCGAACGAATTTATGGATACCCCTTTAAAGGATCAGCCGTTTTCCCTGACCTTGCATCAGTCCATGCTTTTGCAATTGTCCTTTTCATCTCTTCATCTCCTTCCTCGTACATATTCTGCGATTTGGTCCCAACCAAAGAAGAATTTGAGATTTAAGTGAACTAGAAATACCTTCATCAAGCTAAAACTGTTGGTTCAGGGGCAACTCCATATAAGACAAGATATAACTTACCTTCATCAAGTCCATAATTCCAGCCATTGGATCCCGTTCTTTATCCAGATTTGGCTTCAGCTGCATGGCAAAGACAGAATTAAAAAAATTAGCTGTTTAATTTTTCATCTATATTCAAATAAGGGTATATGCTGAAACACCACAGTACCTTGTCCTCTTTGAAATGCAGATCTGACCAATTCCCCTTGGAAGCTTTAACCAAAGTGATGATAACCCTAGTAGGCTTCACCAGCACCTTACATTTCTCTGGTACAATCTCCTTGTTCAATTTGGGTACTGCACAACGGTAGTTCTTTCCTTGTACATCATGGAATTTGACATCAAATGAAATTGGTTTGAAATCTGCCTGAATTTTCTCCTGCTCCACACCCTCAAGAGAGACATATATCTGCCAGTAAAAATAGTTAAGGAACTCCGTGAACAAAAGGTCTAGACAAATAATTACATCTATGCAATCATTAAGTAGCTTCACACAACAATATATTGGTTCACCTTGACTTTGTCGTTATCTTGATCCCAGCTGAATGATGCCAGTGTAGAATAATTCAAACCAGGCGTTGAGGGCGACTTTGCTACAATTGAGATTGGAGTTGGAACTGAAGTTGCAGCAGGCTCTTTTGGAAACTGCATAAAGGAAGAGGGCAATTTAGTGTTGCAAACATGTGATAAGTATAAATTCTTATTTGGTACTCAAAGTCCAAACATAACCCAGCAATCATTCAATAAAGAATTACGAAAGAGCTGTACCAACTTAATTACACTTAGCCGAGACCCCAAATTAAAACTCAATGCCCATAAAGCAACGAAGGGTTGCTACTTGCTAGCTTATTATATGCTAAGTAAATAGCTGTCTCCTAGAGTCCACCCGCTAATCTTTGGCATAAGACAAAATCTCCAGTGGAAGTACCCAAAGAAGTTGGATCAAAACTCAACGCTAGCATTTCATTTGAGGCACATCAATAGTCAGCATTCCATATATCCATTCATTGAGAAATCATGCGCTCAACCAACTTCAAGCTGGTTTCATGATAGTGCCTCGTCGACCGTTCTAGCCATACAAAGCAGATGATTCTTATTCAACACTTAATTATCATAAAGAGATTTCCTTTCACTTCCCCTCATAATTTATAAATGCTTCCTTCATGTTTAAAGCAGGTATAATCAAGTAAATCACAGTTTAATTTCTCGAACATTCACCCAATAATCCAAAATTCATTCCGTTTTTGTTTCCTGTTAGACACAACAAACAAAAGAAAAGAACAAAACACAAACAAACCCATGCCAAGAACATATGAGCAACGCAAATGAAGGCCACAAGACAAGACAAGGGGATTACCATCTTCTCCAAGTTGCGAATCTCGGAGGAGATAAAAGAGAGAACACGAGGCCGTTTGGCTAAGCCCTGCAACTGCCTCAGCTCCTCCAAATCAAGCGTCAATTCATCCGCCATTCTCTTTTCCGTACAAATGGGTCTAAGCTCTTGCTTATTATCAGGGTTTGAAGGATCAGATTTTGCTTGACAGTAACTAACAGAAGACAACAGCACTCACTGTCACTTGTGGAAACTGCTAGAAAGAAGAAACGAATAAAAGAAAGAGGGCAAGGGTTTTGGGTAGGAGACGAGAAGGTTCCAGTTCTTACGGAGACTTTTTGGGCTTTTTAATAAGTAATGGGCCTAAGCCCATTGTCAAGTAATACGACTGCATAACAATCATCTACTCGTTTCGTTCGTTTGTTTGTTTGGAAAGAAAAGTATAGAGGCTCGTGGGAAAATGGCAGCAATAACGAGTGCGTTGATAGCGATAGCAGGAGTGGTACTTGGTTGGATCGCCATTGAGATTGCTTGCAAGCCTTGTCTCGAAAAAGGTCGTGAAGCCATTGATCGCTCCCTCAATCCCGATTACGATCCCGACGATCACCAACCCCCTGCCTCGGACATCCGAGCTCCGCTGCTTCCGTCGGATCTCTCCTCCTCCTCCGATACTTCTAAAGGCGTGTGACTTCCCGATGTCCGGTATTTACGACTCAATTGTCCGTTTGTTGTTGTCTTCTGAGGGGGCGTTGTTGCGATTACGATTGAGTTGTTATTAGATCCGTCGAATTAATTATTTTCTTATGAACTCTAAATTCCCAGAATTATCAAATTTATTTATTTTAATTAATTTTGAATTATTTATTCTTAATTATGATTATATATAGTAAATTTTAAATAAAAAATAATAGTACTAAATTAATTTAAATAATTAATCTAATTTTAATAAAAACCTTAATTACGAAAATTTCGAATTTGCTTTTTCAATTTCATGGCCAATTCCATGCTGTTAGATACAATTACAATCAGGATGATGAGCTGAGTTTGGTACAGAGACTTAATTTTTCTACACAAAACGTAGGCCAAATCATGCAAAATGTAGACTAAATTATGCCTAAACTGGTCCAAAACTTTACTTTTTTTATACAAAACGACGTCATTTTGTTTAAAAAAATTAAGATTTTGATAAACCTAAACCTAAGCAAAAGTTGAGGAACATGATAAAAAAAGACAATCACATTGTAGAAAACATTCTACTCCTATCGGAAATAGGATTGACAGTTTCGAGCCATAGCACATGGTTTCATAAAAGCGTATGATTTTTTCGACCTAAATAAAGCAGGTTATGCTATTGCCCATCAAAAACAAAATGTGAGCTCTATTTCATAGACAAACATAACATATACGAGGCGATTACATACACCTTTGATTCCATCCAATCTATATGTTTTCTAAGACAATTTAGAAAAAGGAAAAATAAAAAGATTAAAACCATTTCCATCATCCTTACTTCAACTACTCTAGTGATACTCTCTTTCTGTTTTTTTTCTATACTAAGTAACTCAGTCCATAATAAAGAGAAGTTGCAAAAACAGATGCAAAAAAATGTTTTTTATACTTGCAGAGGTCTCTCAAGAAAATTTAACTAGACTTATGTACATCAATGAGGACTGAAGTTCCCTCATCATTTACAGTGTGTGACAAATGGGTTTAAGCCAAGTAATTGTATATTTGCGGGTTGTTCTTGTCCCGCTCCAGGTACTCTCTGTCAATCAGGCTTTCTATCCTTTTCTTCAAATCAGCAGGCTTTATCGGGAACTTCAGCTATACCATCAAAAGAAAAACAAAGTTTCATCCATACGAGAATTTGAAAAGGTTTGTGTATGTATTTTAAGCTATCTATTGACAAGATTTGCTTTAGATTAACCCTTTTACGTGCTGGAATAAAATAAGGCATATATTACCTGTTGAAATAGTTCAGTTATCAAAAGTGTGTGACTTAGCACTTTCCTCGTCTTCATTATCCGAACAATTGCAGCATCAACCTGCAAAAATAGTGCAAATATCACCACCATTTCATTTGCCCAGTTTACTGACTTTCTTAATCGCTGAACGAAGGAAGATTGATTTTGAATAAAGACAATAGGGTGAACCTGATATTGTCGATCCTGAAATACCCTCTCAGTAGTGCTTGTATTTTCCTCTACAGTTTCCTTCATCTGGATGGCATTGACCTGCACAGCCAAATAGTGTTTAGGGCTCCAACATAAGATTGACAAAAAGTTTGACCAGTTCCAGACAAAGACTTTGTAAAGAATAAAACAAGCATTCCATTTTGGACAGAAGTACTCTCAAAATGATTGATGGAAACTATAAAAGCAACCCACATATATATATATATATATATATATATATACCTTAATACGATACAGTGGAGCAGTAAATCCATCATTGAAAACAAACTCATCATCATCCTCCACATCCCTCCCTTTTGGCACCTGTAAATCACACATCAAAGATGAATGTAAAAGCCAAACAAAAACTAACAGCAGAGTATATATACTTAAAACAAAATTTCAGTCTCTTCTATATTTTCATTTCTATACTAGCTGTAGAGTATATACTTAAAACAAATTTCAGTTTTTTCTATATTTTCATCTCTATCTTCCTAATCCTCCCTGTGCTATTAAGTTACAGCCTGCAACTACAAAGACCTTTCAAAACTGAAGAGAATACATGTTAGAACTCTAGTCTTAGAATACTAGAGATTAATGTATTATTTCAATATAACCGTAATGTCTATAGCTCGTTACAGTATAGCAGTATAGAGTTTCTCTCGAAACCAGAGCAGAATCGCTCCCCAGAAGGTATGAATATCCTTCTGCCACAAACTTGTTTCACTTTCTCTCCTCCCCTCTCTTCTCTCTCTCTCCCCTTACATAAATCCCCTCCCCGGGAACATTATGTTATGCCTAACTACTTTGCCACCTCAGCTGATAACTAACTTCCCTCCTGGCCCACTGTTTTTTCTTCTGGAATACACCTTCCACACTATCGGTTTATTCCCTTTCCTATTGTCCCTCACATTTGCTAAATCACCCTCTCCCCCATAAGTTCTATCATTGCCCCCTCCTGAAAGAGCAGCCTCGCCCTCAAGGCTGAAGTGAGGAAATTGGCTCCGAATCACATACTCATCCTCCCATGTTGCTTGTTCCATTGTTTGGCCTTCCACTTGACCAACCATTGTTGTGCTGAGTCCCCAAATGCTGTAACTGTTCTGCTGGCCAGCACACATTCAGGTTCCACCATATCTTCCAATTCTACTTCCATACCTTCCGGTAACGCAGCCTCCACCGAATAATTGCCCACTGCCTTCTTTAGTTGCGAAACATGGAAGCTCGGATGAGCACTAGAGTTAGGAGGTAGTTTGAGTTTATAAGCCACTGCTCCCAATCTGTCCAGAATTTGAAAAGGACCAAAGCACCTTGCTGCTAACTTTTGGTTGATGCGTCTGGCCACGGTGAGCTGTCTATGAGGGCGTAGCTTGAGGAAAAGCCACTCCCCAACTTGAAAGGATTGAGGAGTGCGTTTTTTGTCAGCAAACTTCTTCATTTGCTCCTGAGCTCTATGTAGATTGTACTTCAGCTGGTTTAAAGGCTTCATCTCTATCCAGTAAGTCTCTAGCCACTGCCTCAACTCTTGTCTCCCCTTGCAAATACTGCACAAGTGTAGGTGGCTTCCTCCCGTACACCACTTCAAATGGTGTTGAACTCGTGGAGATATGGAAAGTAGTGTTATACCACAATTCAGCCCATGAAATCCAATAGGACCAATTCTTAGGTTGTTCAGAAGCAAAACATCTCAAGTAGGTTTCTAAACACCTATTGAGAATCTCAGTTTGTCCATCCGTTTCCGGATGATAAGATGAACTCATTTTAAGCATAGTGCCTTGTAGGCGAAATAATTCTCTCCAAAAATGACTTACAAACAAAGGATCACGATCACTTACAATTGACAAAGGGACTCCATGTAGGCGCACAATTTCTTTAGCAAACACTTCAGCCACACTCTTAGCAGTATATGGATGCTTTAAGAGAATGAAATGGCCATATTTCGAGAGTCTATCCACACTATCGGTTTATTCCGTTTCCTATTGTCCCTCTCATTTGCTAAATCACCCTCTCCCCCATAAGTTCTATCATTACAAAACCTATTTACTAAAAGGTACACCTCATTCATCCTTGGAACAGTAAACGAAGTATTGTGTGTCCCCATTGTAACTAGGAAACAAATTATTAAGTAGAAACTAAGTCGCGATTTTACATCAAGATAACTTTCTTTTCCTTAGTAACTTTCTTTTCCTTAGTATCACGAACTTTTAATTTGCAGATGAAAAGATTTATTGGCTTAATTGTTTATAGGAATAATAATTCAAAACACACAAATGTCCAAGTCTCAAATGATCGCCACCAACCTTTTGCAGGACACGAACTTTGCCACATGCCAGAGACTGCAAAGTCCTTCTCAATTCTTTGTCTTCTATGCCCGTGGAATCCTTGATATCTTGAAAACTAAGCTTTTGGGCATCATTAAATAGCATCAGAACAACAGTCTGGAGAAGCAGACATAAAAGAACAAACTATTAGAACATCTCCTTGTCAGGCCAACAAAACAAGGGTAGAAACAGTACATGACTATACAAAGGCGGCGTACCAAAGACAATGAACGAACCTGAAATAGAGAAACTGCTAGTTCTTTCTTGCCTTTCGGAAACTCGGCCTTCAATACACAATGACCCAATGAATTTTGCCACATCAAACGTCTACCACTATATTTGCTTAAGTAGAACTCTTTGAAAATATCCTGCATCAAGAAGGAACATAAGAACTCCATGTCCACTTTAGAACAGCTATGACAATGACACTAAACCAAAGTGTAGTTTGTGCCCAACCTGATACACATTCAACTCGTGAGGAAGCCTGACATCCATGGGTGGATAAGTGGGCCAGTAACTGTAGAAACCATTTAACGATAAAGAAAACTTTAGCAGGGCTATACACCAAGTATCTTCTAGTCAAGTATGAATATTGGATCTCAACCCACCCTGTTGTCAAGACATGGACGCTCATCTCAATTCCAGAAGGCAGCTTAGTCCTTGCCTGAGATGATTGCTTGAAAGATTCATTTATTTCCTTCGACAGTTCAATATCCTGAAAATAGCCACCACAAACGATAATCATGCCATAATTTCAACACTTGAAATCAAAGCAAGTCATGAAAGTTATTGTAGTTTTTTGTGAATGAATATGCCGTAAGAAACAGAATGAGGAAAAATGTAGAACACAGTAATTAGAACTTAAGCTCAATTCAATAAAGAAGAAACTCAAAGTAGTGCTGATCTCTCACAACTGAGATTTAGAAACAACAAAATGAAAACTTCTTTAAATGCAAACGTTGTAGATGGCAGTGCTTACATCTTAGGAATTTCTGGTTATATAGCATCATGTGTTTCTTATCTAATATACTGTATAAAGTATGATGCATACGAGATAAGATTTAATAGATATTGCAGCAAAAGTATTCACCAGTTAAAGAACTTCCTTTTCATATAGTCAAATTCATTTCCACTAAAAAGCCTCTAAAATGTGTTTTTTTTTTCAGTTAATCATATTTATATCTTAATTTTAGTGAGAGCTATTAGGCAAGGGCATCACAGCCTTGACAGAGAAAACGTATAAGACACACCAACATTTTGTTTTTTGGGCCTATTCCCAGCTTGTAAGTCTTCAACAAAGTATGTACATTACCATGCAGTGGAATGAACTAGAATCTCTTATAACAAAACTCAGTGCCAAACAGAACAATAAAAACTTTATAACTGAAGCATCCATAAAAGCATCACACCTTAAACATTCCCTCAAGCTTATTAGTAAACTGACTGCCACACTCGGTCTTCAGCTGCAATAGGAAACATAATCCTATTAATATGATTGGTAGAAGAGGATTTTGCAAGCTAGCGGTTCAGAATAATTTCAGGACTTAACCTTCGATATCATGGATTTCTCTGCATCAATAGATGCACTTTTTCCCAACAACAATCGTTTTGCAAGATCTTTCTTATAGAACGCTTCAAACACATCCTTTCCCTGTGTAAAGGCAAAAGAAAGAAGCAGAAAGTTCAGCATCATGCAAGGAAACTAAGGACAACTGAAAGAAAATTAAAGATTTTATGCACTGCATTTGTTTAAACAAAATATATCACCTGAATAAACCTGAACAAAACCAAAACTCTGTCAAGTGTACCCTCCAACTCCTCTTCTGAAGTGCCCTTGTTTCCAGCACGAAGTTTCTCATCCAAAAACTTGGCAATAAGCTCAGCAGGTCGGTTCTATTAAAGGAAGAAAACAATTTGATTCTTAGTTAATGATTACGTAATCAACCAAACAGTTGCTGATCTGAAACTTAACCACTGATGAATAACAATAATAAGTGGAAATCATTATTCAATCTGACTAACCATGGAAAATAAGGGCTGCAATAAGAGCTCAACCAATAATACTATAGTAAGGAAAATAGGAACTTCAAGGGAATCAACTATCCCAATGGAATCATAGAGAAAATTTACTATGAATCATCATAAATGAAACTCTAGCTTCTATCATTACGGGATTGGGAGGCGAGAAAGGCCATTGATCAAATTTCTCAGCATGGATGCCATAGTGAAAACCTTTTACCCAGCACAATGACAATGTCCATAAGGTCTTTCAAGAAAACATATCAAACAACAATGACCAAAGAGATTGTATGTACCTTTTCGTACAAACAACACTTAATCTTTGATACATGACAATCGATATGTTGTTTTTTCAATTACCATTTACACTGCAATATTTATGGTACAAATGGATTCATATTCTCACCATACAAGCAATATCTCATAAAGGATGATAAAAGAATATGTTGCACTAACCTGACGAAGATTAATCAGATGCTCAAATGAATCCTTTATGGTATTGCCAAATGCTTCATTCTTAGAGAAGCTTTCTTCCAATATTTTATCCAAAGAAGCCTTAAATTCTAACAGAGAGGACACCATATCCTTATCTTTCTCTTCATCCATGACAATACCCTGTCCAGTTTTCCGTATGTACAAACTAAGGGTCTGTCTTAATGATTCAAGGGAATTCACTCTTAAGAAGAGCAAGTACATCCTTTGCAGGTCGTCAATTCGGTGTCCATCCATCAGAATTGTGAATCCCTGAATTGAAGAGATGAAAGGGTTTTCTTTGCTGAAAATTTTTGCACTAGATAGATATAGACAATAAAAAACATTCATACCTTATCTAGAATGGCTGGTATATGACGGTCAAGAAGCTGCCGTTCAGCAGTTGCTATCAGTGGTTTTCTAGTGTTTGTATCGAGGTAGATTAAGCATCTTTCATGCTCTTCATGCAACCTTATCTGCAAAATGAACTTTCTCAAGGTAACTATCACGTAACAAGGTGCTAATATATCAATAAACATTTAAACACAAAAATAAATAGAAATTAAATCTACTTACAATCATTTTGCAAAAGATCAAGAAAGAGTAAAACACACCTCTACATGCTTCAAATAATCTGGAACATCTGATTGTTGCATGTATTTCATGCCTTCAGCAGCATAAAATTCAGATGTGCATTCAAGGAATGCCCTTTCAAAGCTTTCGGAATAAATTCCTAGAGAAGTAAACATCTTCAATAGATGGTTTAGAAGAGTTCTATCCACTGTTTCACCTAATCTGCAACATAAGAGCAAACTTTCTAAACTCCACAATGCAAATCAACCACAAGTTTTAAATCCAGTACCCAAAGCCATTAAATCTTCTATCGTCAAATACAGGTTCAGATCAAAAAACTCATATGCTTTCCAAAGAACATGAAATGATATCTATTATCCCCCTTAACTTGTCTCCTACATAAATATATAACCAAGACCTACATACATTGGAACATTACCAAAAGCTGACCATCCACACATCCTCACTCTAATTAAATAATGACCTACATATAATATAGATACCCAAGATAGAGATTGCTTTGTAATCACTTCTTTTTTATCTTTTTTGTTTTAAAAGCACCAAGGTGATATCCTTCTCAATTTAAGATATGGAAATAATATTCTATATGATCAAAGACAACATATAGATTATTTGGAACAGAGAATCCAAACACATTAAAGTCTCAACAAGAAACATTTTCTGGAACAAACAAACGGTATCAAAGAAGAATTGGAGAGGTCAACTTCTAATTATCCTTTAAATTAATATGATTTGGAGTTAAAAGTTAAAATGCAACTAGAAGTACTCTGCATCCAGGTCATCTTCCAAGTAGGAGAACTAGAAATGTTAAGTTAATAGTTGTTTCATATGTAAAACTGCTTTAAGAACTTTGTTTTGCAGACCAGCAGATATATTGGTATGTATATGTGCTTGTGTGTCCGGGTGTTTCTCTGCGAGTGTAAACATGAGTGGAGCCGTAGGTGTATACATGCTGGTTTTTTATTGTCAACGAAAAGAAAATAAACCATCAACAAACTCCAATTAGTTTTAACCTTTACATTTCTAGAGAACAGTGAGAAGATGGAAGTACCTTTCCCTCTCAATCATCCGCAAAAGGCCTGTCACAGTTTTATGCTCAACTTCTGGAGACAGAGAAAGATGTTTCCGGAAAAGTTGCAAACCCATGTCCCACAAGGAACGGACATTTTGGGTTTGTTTCACATATGTCCTATCTAGATACAAAGCTATACCACGGATCATTAACATCTGGTCACAGAAATCCTGCCAGCATCTCTCAACCAGGGATAAGAAAACCACCAAATCAGGGCTTTGACCAACTAAAGATTGTAAAGCCGAAGATATATGTGCTTCGCACTCTTTTTCAATCCTCAGATAAAGATTTCCTCCCATTTTGTGTAGGCAAAGATCATTGACAGCCTGAGCCGAAGGTATATCAATTCCACGAACCAGTGACTCACAGAAGCAAACAACTAGTCTACCAAGAATGAAGGAGAATGGAGTAAAACATACCTGATAAAGCTTCTCCAAGTCACACGAATCTGGTTGTTTCAAGAATATAGCTTTGATAGCTGACTGCAACTTTGCCCATGTATTCACCTCAAAATTTGTAGGAAGCGTTGGTTTATCTTCATACAACAATAAAATAAGAAAACATTAAACTAGAATTTATGATATACCCAGTAAACGTGGACTTGAGCGATTGATATAAATATAAATTTCACACCAGGTATTTGCATCATCCTCAGTTCATGCATATAAATAAAGGATACAGGTCGTTCGCAACAATAAATGAAGTTCATAATTCGCATTGCTTGCGAAAATTCAACAAATATTCTCTTGTCAACTAAGAAATACCAATTCATTAGATTACATACAGCATACACTCATAATTATTGCAAAACATTTCACAATGCAATGAAGAAATGAGGACAACAGGTGAGGAGGTTATTAGGAAGAGAACAATAACAAAAACTTGACCAAATAACTAAATTGTCTGGTGGGACTTTGATATATGATTTTGTGTAGGATCTAGTCACATAACAACCCACAGGTAAATCCTCTTTTCTTTACTAAAGTTCTTCCTTTTTCTAGAACCTATGGTTACTGTTTAGAAAACTCGTCCTTCACAAGCTTTCTATCAACAATTTTTATGAAAAATTATGGTTGCTTTCTTATTCAATGCCCTTTAAATAAAGAGTACATAACAAAAAACAAAAAACTAGTAAATTATTCTCTTACTAAAAATAGACTTATAAAAATAATAAACTTCCTAAATTACTACTAAATAAGACAACCATTAAAATTACTTCTTAATCAAGCTGATCTTGTTGTATATTTTCTTTTCTAGAATGCATTTTACATATCATTACTCCCCGCACACAAAGAACTTGTCCTCAAACTCGAAATCAAGTAACTCTAGATATCCTGGCCCTCCATCCCTCTTCTTCTGAATTAGCAAGATCCAGACTTGAGTCCTCTAAAGAAGGACTTGTTCAGAATAAACAAAGCCCCTTCAACCTTTGTTCCTCCATCTCAACCTTCTTCAATTTCATAAACAGAACATGCAAAAGCATTCACACACTAAAAGCAACCCCTCGACTCTCCTTTCCACACCCTTTTCCTCCCATATAATTTACTAACACAAAACTCGAGTTGTTCCAAGGAGAGGCAACCTTGCGACTCCCTCTTGTGGCAACTGAAACACTTCTCAACCTTCTTCCGTGTGCATGGGCTAGGTTCATGGCAACCCCCCAGCTGTTCAGTTGTTATAGCTTCACTTCCAACTGAAGCCCTTCCATGAGCCTAACAACAAACAACCCAACTTGTTGCCTTGTTGTAAGCTCTGTTAGAACTCCCTCTAGTACTCCTCCACAATCCCAAACTATTTCAAGTTTGCTATTTCACCCAATGGGTTTAGACTCATGGGAGGTCTAAACCATGAGTGACATTATTCCTTGAAGGTTTCCCAATACATACTCGTTTCCTCTTGCTCCACCTAAAAAAATCACAGTTGCACCTCTTCGTTAAGATGGAACGCTGCCAGCCCCACTTTCTCCTCTACCAAGTTACATTGGTTCTCGAAGAATTGCTCTACCTAGTGAATCCAAACAAGAGGTCATCAGAACAATCATAAGTGGGGAATTCCAATTAAGATGGAGCACTGCCAGCCCCACTTTCTCCTCTACCAAGTTACATTGGTTCTCAAAGAATTGCTCTACCTAGTGAATCCAAACAAGAGGTCATCAGAACAATCATAAGTGGGGAATTCCAATTTAGAATACTTGGTAACAATGCCCAAACTAGCTAGCTCCATGCTTCTACCCACCCTCCTCTCTGTGCAGGTGCAGTTGCTGTTTCCAACCTCCCCCTGCTGGTCTTTTTCGCAAATAACCTACAAAAGCTCCTCATATTGAGCATTCTAGCTTTCTTCTATCTTTGCCAATCGTTGCTTCACTTGTTTCCTGAACACAACTACTTTAGTTGATAGATCACACAATTCATCCGTCACCCTAGGCTTTGATACCAAATTGATCTGTGTTTTTGTATAGGACCTAGTTACAAGATGATTTAAAGGGAAATCCTCTTTTCCCATGCTAGGGTTCTTCCGCTTTATAGGCGCTATAGCTGCTGTTTAGAAAATTCGCCCTTGACAAGCTTTGTGCCCAACTATGTTTATGAAAAAAAATATGGTTATTTTCTTATTCATTGTAATGCCCTTTAAATAAGCTCAATACATGGCGTTTTTAGGAAGTAAAATAGAACAGGAATTTTTCATACTAAAAATAGACTTACGAAAATAATAGACCTCTTAAATAAAATAATCACTAAAATTACTTCCTAATCCAGTTGATTTTTTGTATATTTTCTTTCCTAAGAATGCATCTTACATATCAGAATTCTGTCAAATATCTGTTCCATTGAAAAGCTCTTATCGTTGTTGAATGAAAGATCAACCATCAGTTACAGTAACTTCATTAGGAGTTATTTTATGAGCAAATTACCATAAACATACACGTCATATGATCATAACATGGGATGAGAACTGTTCATTGAGATGACAGAAAATTAACCATAATAGAACAAAAAAAATGGGGAATAGAATATTGCAAGCTTATGAATTACATCGTGACATCAACACTTTATAATTAGCAAAGAAGCGAGCATAGCAGAGGAGCCTAAGCAATCATCCAAATTGCATAGCAGTTCACCAAAACCCTTGCTTTACAGTTTTAACCACTTGAACTTAAAACAAGGTTGACCCAACACGAGTATGCAAAGAATGCATAAATGAGAAACAGAAACTTCATAAGAACTTGCCAATAGTAAGCTCCCAATAAATGGAATTTCGGATCAATTTAAATCAACTTATCACTGAAAAGAAACCACTTAAATAATGCAATAAGCAACAGATCCAAAGTTCAACAAATTTCTCAATTCACATACTCGATATCTTAACCAAAAACAAAATCCATCAGAAGAGAAAAACCCTAGACTAATTAAATCTCTAAAATGACAAAACCCAAATGGAAGATGTCAAATTCGAGTCAGATTTTCGACGAAAACAATAAGATTGCACCTTTAACGAGCTTAATAACAAGCTTCTTTGCGGGCTGAGGAGGAGTGGCCTTTTTGCGAGACAAGTTAGCGGCAGTATGAGACGCGCTGTCGTTGTCGAGCTTTGAATCGTCATCCAGAGCCATAGGGTCCAATGCTACATTGGACCCAGCAAAGTGGTGGTTGAGTCCGTTTTTGTTGTCGTGAGGCGAGCAGGTGGAGACGCCCTGCGACTTGGCCTTCTTCATCGGGTGCAACGTGTCGTCTAGGGCAGCGGAGGTAGAGGCGGAGGCAGAGGCGGAAGCGGAGCTGGCGGTGGCAGTGCGTTTGGTAGGGAGAGACATCAACGAAGAGTTTGTTCTTTGCTTGGTTATCGAATTATTAACAAATATTATTTTATTATTCCTCAAAAAAAAAAATTTATTTATTTATTACGCAAAAGAATTAATTTTAGGACATTATTATCTTACATGCTTTTTTGTTTTTTTTTTGTATTAATTGTTGTAAGATAGATTTAATACACAAGTCTTTCCAGTTTGTAAAAAATCAGGTAAGATTTACCGATTGTATTTAGCACTTTTTTATATTTTACAAAAAAATTATTTTTATGACTCGAACTCATAACCATTTGGCTACAAAGAAATAATCCGGATTTAACTATTTTTCTATGTTGCCTATTACCAAGTTTCAATTTATTCTTTTATTAATCAAATTTTTTATTTCAATTTTATTAATCCCTTTAAATTAAAAAAATTTTATATTTACTAACTGAAAATTTTATGTAATATTCAAATTAGAAGCACATATTATTTTTAATATATATAACTTAAATTCCATTAATTCAACGTAAAATTTTTATTGAGAATATTAATACAATATCATCATCAACATCCAATTGAAGTCTTGCGAGTCTGGGGAGAATATTAATACGATAATCTTAACAAAAATGTAAATTTAAGAACTAATTAAAAATTTTAATAATTAGAAGTGTAAAATATCAAATTTTGTTAAATTAAAAATGAAAAATATACTTGTAACTAAGCTTGAATGAAGATACATATATTTATACATGGAGGGTTATTCCTAAATGAATATGATCTATAGTTGAATATTATAGTTATTAAAATAAAATACAAAATGATGTGGGTTGGTTATTTTAACCACATTAAGGCCCTTTGTAGTTGTTGGTTGATCAACTATTTTTTAGTTGATTGACCAAAATTAGCTGATTGACTTTATCAATAAACTATTGGCCCTGTTTTGTTGTTAGCTAGTTAGGTTGGTTGATTCAACCCAACTAGCTAATCTTAAAGAAGCTGCTTGTAAGTAGCATTTAAGCAACAACCGATTAACCTTTCCTATAATGTCCTTAAGTTTTGCCCAACCTCGTTATCATCTCATTCTCTCGTTTTTTTTCTATATTCTTCTTCGCTCTTACCTTATGTCTCTCACAGCTCTCACAGTTTCGAGTCTATGTAGCTTTCGGATCTGTGTAGCTTGCATGAAAAACTGACGGTTTCCTCTTTTCTTGTGGTCGTGGCTATGGTGTATTTTGTTCAAGGTGTTTTGGGACTATCCAGATTGGCTGTTAACTTGTATCTCAAAGATGGTTTGCATTTGGACCTGCTAAGGTATTGTTTATCTGAGTGTAGCTTACTGGTGACATGTGTTGTCATCTTGCACACAATTTGTATTGTTAATGAGGTGCTATTGTGGTAACATTTTGACAGTGCATGAAATACATGAGTTGACCATTTCTTTGTAGCTTTTTTAATGCCTAGCTAATTAGCTATTGTTCGTGTTTAATTTGTTTAGTTACATGGAGGACTAACAATTTGCATTTTTTCAGTAGACAACTTTGATATCTGGTTTTTCTGCTTTGCCATGGCTTGTCGAACCTTTATAGGGGTTCTTTAGGTGGGTATTTTATTGCCTTTTCATCCTTTTCATTTGATTTATGAGTTATTTGGTGATGATTTTTTGTTAACCTTTATTTTTTGAATTACTTTTTAGTGATTGTCAGTCATTCTATTCCACTTTTCGGTTATAGAAGAAGGTCATACTTAGTGCTCTCTAGGCTTCTTAGTGCACTGTCTTGGAGTTTGATGACCAGTTTTGTTGAGAGCAAGTATAATGCTGCTTTCTGCATACTACTTGGTTCACTTTCCGTTGCCTTCTCAGACGTAATGAGTATTTACAACTTTCTGACTTTTAAAAAGATTTAGATTGATGTCTTAATAGTTGAATTGGTGAACGAGTGTTATTAATTTCTGTATTATTGAAATTACACTTCTTGATCAAAGTGGCAATCGTATTTAGTTGTAAAGAACTCAAACGTGAGAATGTTATAGTATTTGAATGAAATAAGTTAAATGTGATAAATGAATCACTAATTAAGTTGTCTTCTTCTCTACTATTTTAAGACGTTATTTACTCAAACATTGGCTCAATAAATTCATAGGTTGTGGATTCTATGGTGGTGGAGAGGGCTCGTGGTGAGTCACAAAGTATGTTAGGGTCCCTTCAGTCCCTTTGTTCCTCAGCATTTGGTGGAATTGTTAGCTCCCACTTCAGTGGTTCTCTGGTTGATGCTTGTGGTGTAAGGTATTTAAGGTGGACCTCGTGGCTTATGTTTTCTACTACTAATGACACTTTATGAATCTTCTTGTGTTGCTTTTCAAATCTCAAGTTTGTTTTTGGCGTCACTGCATTGCTACCATTAATTACATCTACAGTTGTTGTTCTTGTGAAAGAGCAGCGAGTATCCAATCTAGCAAGAGGACTAAATCTTTCCTTGATTGACCTTGGATTTCTTAAAAGTTCAAAACAACATAGTATCCAGTTGTGGTATGCTATTAAGTAGCCCAGTGTTTTTCTTCCAACTCTGTTTATTTTCCTGTGGCAGGCAACACCACATTCAGATTCTACCATGTTCTACTTCGCGTATGTTTAAACAAACAACTTTTTCCAAGATATTCAACTAATTAAGATATTAACTTTTAGTTTCTTTTTTTTGTAAAAATGACATTTCTTGCTTTATTATTGTTTCAGCACAAATTAACTTAGTTTCACCCCTAAATTTATTGGTCGTGTCAAGCTTGTTACCTCAGTTGCATCATTGCTTAGGGTTGGACTTTACAATGCTTTTCTAAAAAATGTTCTTTGTGCAAGATTTTTGTTGCTACTACTGTAACTGGTATAATAATTAGGATGACTTAGGCTTATCTTGCAATTTACCAATTTATTGGAATGCTTATCTTTGAAATGAATTTAAAGCACTTGATAGCTACCCTTGAAAAATCTTTCATGGTTTTCTGGCAAATAATTGTAGGCTAGTTAGTTTCTTCTGTCCTTACACGCATGATGCTTGCAGTAACCTCAGTTGATTTTTTCATATCTACATGCATGATGTGCCGTCTTAAAAATGCTTCTTTGAGCCTAGAAACTTGGCACTGCTGTCGCCTGCAACCAAATTTAAAAAGAAACCAACTTCCGTTAATACAAAATAATATAGTAGTAAAAAGTAGGGATCGTTCCCACGAGAAATTTTTAACGATAAAAGTTAACGAGTTTAAAACTAAAACAAATAGGGGGTTTTCAATTCACAGAATTTAGAAAAAGATGAAAAAAAATTAGAAATTAATAAAAGTAATTGGATATGAAAAATTAATAGAAAAACCTTGGTTTCAGGTCACTGATGTTATTACACTAAAATGGATCCTTGATATAAAATTCAGTTCATCAATATATAAAATTCAGTTCATCAATAAACATTCATTTAGGGATGTTTTGTCTTAAGTGTAAATGAATAGAAACATGTATTATAAGCATTCTTATTAATCAACAACCTAGATACGATCATGGGTTCAATTGAATAATAGCTTTAAGAACTAAGAAACCAATGAACAAGATAACACATGTATAACATGCATTTAATCAAGATGAGTATCTTCTTAGAATTTTCCACTCTAACTTAAAGAAGGTAATCCTAATTGCTACTTGTGATTAACAAAACTGAACGTCATATTTCATTAATCTAGCTATTAAACAAATCAATTTTTAGTTACGCACCTAGAATTCAATCAATTCAATTAGGAAAAGTAATTTGGAAGACACTCAATGTTCGTCAACAAAACAAACTTTATTGGAACATCTCACACATAATAGATGATAACATTGTTCCCCTCAACCAAGAAAAGAAATTTAGCTACTCATAACAAAAGTAAAAATAAACAAAGTAATAGCCAAACACAAAGTTTCCATCTCTGGTCTTTCTCTAAAGAATCCGAAAATCCATAAAGAAATAGTGCAGAAATTGAAAGCTAGCTATGGCTGTCCAGAAAAATTAGAAGAAAAGTGCAGAAAGCTGAAACTACTCCTAAGAAGGTCTAAAAAAAACCAGCTGAAAACTGCAAAAGAAAAACGTAAAAACTCCTAAATGTTGGCTAAAATAAACAGAAGAAAAAGTCTGCAGAAACGTAAAGCTATCCTAATGAAAAAGCTACAGAAAAATGTAAAACTATCATAATCCTAAAGGCTACGTGAATAGTAAAATTCTCCTCTTTTATGCTTTTCGATCCCTCTTCTCTCCTCCTTCTCGTGATCTTCAGTAGATAATTCTTATCCCCACTTCAAGTTGCATATCTCCATTACTAAGATAGAATCTGGTCTTCAAAGATTATGAAAATCTCAGATTTGAATTTGAAAACAAATCTACAGATTATTTGTCCTTGCACGTGCTCACGCTTAGTCACTGAATTTGCTGTCAATTTGGAATTTTTGGATTTTCTTTGTTTCTTTTGCATCTTTTTGATTTAATTCCATCTATAAAGTGTTGAAAATCACCTGAGAAGGATTAAGAGACAATTTCATTAATTTTGGATAATAATTTCCACACATTAAAGAGAATTAAATAAAAAATAGGCACAAAATGACAACTTAAAAAAACTTCTTGATTTGTGCAGGTTATTCTAGCTATGTAATTTTATGCATGAGCAGTAAAATTGATAACTTATTGTCTTTTTACAGGCTTCTTTCATGCCAGTTCTCATGTTAATAGCAAAATTATGTCCTAAAGGAATGGAAGCCACACTTTTTGCAACCCTCATGTCTGTATCAAATGGAGGGAGTGTACATGGACGGCTAATTGGTGCCAGTTTGACTCAAGTTTTTAGAATCACTAAAGACAACTTTGATAACTAGACAATATTTATTTGTTTACCTTTGCCACTACTAGGGCTTCTACCTGAGAAAACCTCTAATACATCTTCCAATGAGAATGCAGATATTGAGATGAAGTCAAATTGAACTTGAGATGGTCTCCTCTTGCTTTTATTCATTGACATCTCTGATGTTGGATCAGCCACTGACCTTTTAAAGCTTTCTGCTTTAGTGTAAGTTGCAACATATAATAATCACAGTAGAAAATTAGAAGTGTAGATTATAGAGAAGTTGATCACATGCAGTAGAATATATAGCAAAGGGGTTCTAGGTTTAGCAAGAAATGAGCACAGGCCTATTTTTATTTGGGGGTCATAGAGAGGGGTGTGTGTAGGTAGTTCTACATGACGAAAACACTGTCAATCTTGGTCAGGTTGTAACCAACAATAACCAGATGTTGAAGATATGGATGGGTTTCATATCTAGGAAGTAACCCCATTTTGTTGATATAAATGTGATATAAACACTTCTTGTGCCCCTAAAAAAGACAATAATGCGAATAGGAATGACAATTAGCTCAGGTTTTAAAGTCAGTGGATTTTATATCTTGGAAGTAACTCGACTGTGTTAAATAAACACTTCATGTGCTTCCAAAAGGACAGTAATACAAGTAAAAGTAACAAATAAGTTCAATTTGGATTGTTATATTTTATGTTTTGATGTATCATCATTATTATTATTATGATGATGATTATGATTATTATTATTATTATTATTATTATTATTGTTATATATTCTATGCTTTTTATTAGAGTTATAAACTTAATTTCTGTAGAATTAAATATCTAAAATCTAAATTCATATAAGAATATTCAACGAAATACTAAGATATATAATATTTATACCTTTATAATTTTTGTAAAGTCATGTTCTCATAAGTCATTTTACACATAAACAACTAATTTTACCAAACATCAAGTGACAAACAACTAATGCAATCTACTGGTCAAATCAGATGATTGCCAAACAAGGCCTTAATTCCCATGAATTTATTTTCTAGTATTATACTTGGTATAAATCTAAATAAAAAATTTAAAATTTTAAAAATGTTACATAAATTATGAAATGAAATATTTTAAAAAACAAAATGTGTTGAACAATCCTAATTAATATAGTTAATTTATTTACATTATTTGTTCATATTTAAGATTTTTATTTAAAATTAAACTTTAACTATACTATAAATTGTGAAAATCATTAATAAGGCAATAATAATTATTTATATTTTTAATTTTTATTTTAAAGAAATCAGTTTACCTTGTCGTTTTTTAATGTGAATTTTTAGTCATTATTGTATTGAGTATTACACTTAATTAATTAATTGAATTAGAGTTTTAATTTGAATTTCTTATGTATTTTTATTAAAATTTAACAATTACCTTAATTGAAAAGTGCTATTTGTCAAATTTTGATAAAATAGCTATATTTTACACACATATATATATATATATATATTATAAAAATAACCATAAGATGAATAAGATATTATTAGTTACAAGTTTGGTTCATTTCCATTTTCTGTCTTCAAATTTGATAAAAAAAATTATTTGATTGAGTTTCTGTTTATAGTTTTAATTTATTCATATTTTTATAACTTACAAAAATTATTAAAATTTTAATTTTAGTTTGTAGTTTTTATTTCTTTCATAATTTGATTTTTATTGTTAATTAAATTTAATATAAATTACTAAAAAATTATGAATAATATAATATAATTATTAAATTAATTTTAAATTGACTTTGATGATTACTTCAAATTTTAAATTAAAAATATTTCAAATAAAATTATCTAATAAATATATTTTTAGTATACCATATCATCAAAATATACGAATTTCAAAAAATTATAATATTTATTTATGAAATAAATTTAAAATATAAAATTATAAATAATATTAATTTTGAATTAAAATATATATTAATAAATAAATATTGTTACCAACTTTTTACTAATTTAGTATTCATGTTTATTAAGAAAATTATATGAGATGTTAAAATAAATTGTCTACTTAAAACTTAATTTATATAATTTTTAATATCAAATTATATCAATAATAAAAATATAATAATACTAAAATTAAAATTAAAATTAAAATCACAAAAAAAACATAATTGAAATTAAACTCCTAAACTTCTAAGGCAGCAACTTTGCGTGTGTTTAATCAAGGAAAGGTGGAAGGGTCCTCGTGTTAGTTTAAGCTACTAAGGACAAAGGGGCCGACGAAATCTACCTGCCAAATTTTTTTTTGAGAAATTAAAAAATTTCATTGAGTAAAAATAATGTAACAAATGAGGCATGGTCTAAGAATCCAGGCAGAGCATGCCAAAATGGGCTCTGGATGTTAGTATAAGTCGACTTGTATGTGATGTAAGGCGACTTATCTTGTCACGATACCTATAAGGCGACTTGTTTAGTG
>JAOQMR010000002.1:31979328-31998019 GCA_027563865.1 Erythroxylum pelleterianum
CCCCCCCCCCCCCCCCCCCCCCCCCCCCCCCCCCCCCCCCCCCCCCCCCCCCCCCCCCCCACAGCAACTCAGGGGGTCTAAAGTGTAAATCAGATTTTGCATAGACTTGAGATGTAAATAGTTTCTGCATAGACTTGTGTGTTGGGCTGGGAGGAAGCGCATCTTCTGGGGGTTTAGAGTCTCCAAATGTAGGTTAGTCTCCCACTGCATCTTAGGTGAAACTGACTGACAATCAGTTGTTCCCTAATCTTTGTAGTGATGATCTCTGTGAGGGAGTTCATTGAAGTGGTCTGATTCAAAAATCTTCTGTTGTTTCTTTCCTGCCAAACATTCTGAACACAAATAGCCATCGAGAGAAGTACTATGACTTTGTCATATTTCGAAAGGGACAGATTAGGGATTTCTTGCATAATCTCTTGGAGTCTCCAGGTAGTGAGGTCAGGGGCACTGAGGGTAGAAATTGTGAACCAAAGGGTTCTGGAAAATCCACACTCAAAGAAGAGGTGGTCTCTGGATTCATCTTCAAGGTGACAGAGGACACAATGCTTAGGAGAGGTCAGGAAAGTGAGTCTATCCATAGTACTCAGCCTATTTCTCATTGCCAACCAGAGCAGGAAGCTCACATTAGGTCTGAGGGCAGGCTTCCAGACCAAAGTGGCCCATTCAACCTTGTTTTCTGGTCTAACTCTAAATTTCCTAATTGTCTTAGGGGTAATCTCTGAAATTGGAAGGCCCCTCCAAAGATATGTATCCCTAGCTCCATGTCTGGTGAGAGGAGGGATGTTAAGCCTAGTTAGCTCTTCGACCGATAGAGTCCACTCTCCATTAGAGATAATAGTATGCAGCTTGGCATCCTTGGGGATGCGGTGTAATAGGGCAGTAGCCATACTGTTAGAAATTAAGGGGCCATTTCCTGTCCAATTGTCAAACCAGAAGGAGAATTTATCCCCCTCCCCTATTTGACAAGTTAAATGTTGAAAAAGGTCACCCCTCATCCCTAGTAATTGATTGAAGAACCAAGTATAGCTGGGCTTAAGAGACAGAGATCAGAAACTTCTACCTCTCAACATACATGTATGCATCCATTTGACCCACAATGTTTCCTGATCACTAAGAATCCTCCAAATTCTTTTAGACATAAGAGATCGGTTCCTAATAGCCAAAGAGTCAATTCCCAATTCCCCTTCATCTTTGGGTTGGCATATAGAATGCCAAGCTACCTTGGCTAGCCCTCGGTCCCCATTCTTTTTCCCCCACAAGAATTGCTTCATCAGCTTTTCTATTGGTTTAGAGAGGCCTTTGGAGAGGAATATATAGGAGCTCCAATAGGTGCTCATGGACAGAATAACAGACTTGAGGAGCTGGAGTTTACCCCCATAGGATAAAGCTTTGTTAGTCCACAATCCCAATTTTTTCTTAATTTTCTCTATCAGAGGCAGACATTCACAAAACCTGAGTCGCTTAGAGGAGATAGGGATCCCCAAGTAAGTGAGCGGAGGAGGTTTAATTTCCATTCCGGTTGCTTGAGCTAAGGCATTTGAGAGATGGGAGGCACTTCTAGAGAGAACAATGAAACTTTTGTGTAGATTAGTGCCTAATCCAGACATCATTTGAAATTGAGAAAGAGAATCCATCAAGAGAGAAACCGACTTGAGGCTAGCATGACAAAGAAGGATCAGATCATCTGCAAAACATAAATTGGTTAGTGAAAGCTTTTTGCATTTTGAGTGAAATCTGAACCTTGGCTCCTGGGAGATGTTGTGCTTTATCAATTGAGTGAGAACTTCCATACAGATGAGAAATAGGTAGGGAGAGAAAGGATCCCCCTGCCTAAGACCTTTCCTCCCCGGAAACAATCCTGTAGGGCTTCCATTAACTAGGATCCCATAGGAAGCAGTAGAAATACATTGACTGATCCAATTAATGAACATAGGGGGAAAATTCATTTCCTTAAGCACCTTCAGTAAGAATCCCCAGCTAACACTATCAAAGGCCTTCTGTAAATCAACCTTAATGGTGCAATTCTGGGAGGACCTCTTGTATGTATAACCTTTTAAAAGTTCCTGAACCAATAGGATATTATCACCACCATCCCTCCCCTCTAAAAATGCCCCTTGATTCTCACTAATGAGAAAAGGCATGACTCCCTTCATTCTGTTAGCCAAAATCTTGGCTATGATCTTATATAAGAAGTTGGTGCACGAGATAGGCCTATAATCAGTCCAAGATTTCGGGTTGTGGGTCTTAGGAACTAGGCAAATGAAAGTTTTGTTGATCTCTTTAAGAAGAAGCCCTTTGGAAAAGAATTCTTTCACTGCCTCTTTAGTAAGTCCACCCAAGCAAGCCCAAGTTTTCTGATAGAAGAAACCATTCAAACCATCTGGCCCTAGGGCTTTAAAACAGTTCATACTAAAAACCACCTGATCAATTTCCTGATCCGTAACAGGGCTAGTCAATCTGTAAGTTTCATGATCAGGAATTTTGGAAATTATAAAGTGGCAAAGGTTGAAATCCTGCCCAGGATAGGAAGA
This sequence comes from Erythroxylum pelleterianum, assembly GCA_027563865.1. Classification (NCBI taxonomy): domain Eukaryota; kingdom Viridiplantae; phylum Streptophyta; class Magnoliopsida; order Malpighiales; family Erythroxylaceae; genus Erythroxylum; species Erythroxylum pelleterianum. The sequence goes on from JAOQMR010000002.1 coordinate 31,981,860, forward strand.
GTCTGACCCCAAAAGCTTACTATAGAAAGATAATGCCTCCCTTGCTACTCTTGACCAAACACCTCCCTGCCATCTTCAGTTTTGATGGAGTGAATTCTGTGAGTATGCTTACAGGCTAACAAGGTGTTGAAGAAAAATCTGGAACATCTGTCCCCCTCTTTAATCCAAGAGATCCTAGATCTTTGTTTCAGCAATGAGTGTTGATTAGCCACCACCTCCAAATATTTCTTAAGAGCTTCCTTTTCAGCTGAAGCTAGAGTAACATTTAAAGGATTTTCGGCCATAGCTTACTGTAAGGAGTGAAGTTTGGCCCTAGAGAGGTCAATCTCCTTGGTCAAATTATGCCCTTTCTTCACATTAAGAAGCTTCAATTCATGCTTTATAGCTTTGAGTTTCTGAATACACATGTATTGTTTGGTCCCATAACAACTAAAGCCCAATCCTTTCTGAACAGCATCATGAAAGCCCTCCATATCAACCAAGAAATTATTGAATCTAAAGGGGTGCTGTGGTTTTTGGGAGGAGAAAAGATCCATTAGCTTAATAGGAGTGTGGTCCGAGAAACTAGGATCTAGGAATTTTGCATGGCTGAGAGGGAAAGAGGAGAGCCATTCCCCATTAACCATAAGTCTATCCAGCTTCTTCCTAATATGCCAATGTGCACTTCGCTTATTGGACCATGTATATGCATGTCCTGTTGCCCTTAGGTCCACCAACTCAACATCCTGTATGCAATCATATAGATCAGTAGTGTAGTTCCGTAGATTGCAGTTCCCCTCAGCCTCAGAGGAGAAAAGATTCTCTCGCAGTGAATTACCATCTGCCAACCGAAGGATAGGGATACTTTCCTTCAATTCCTTAGTTAGATCCATACTCACACATAATCTAGCAAAGCCAACACATTTCCTTAATGCTGTATTTTCATCCATACAAATTGATTTGCCCAAATAACTTGCAAGCATGCTCAAACCTTTGGTAGTCCAATATTCCAAAGGAATATTGTGAATGTTGATCCATAGAGGAATGCTTTGCATACGGATCTTCTGAAGCTCCATTCCTGGCTGCCAAGTTTGTAGGAAGAGGGGAAGTTGGGACACATGCATGGCCCTTCTTCAAGTACCTTTTGGGCCTCCGATTTAGAAGAAAAAGTGAAGATAATGTTTTCCTCTTCCGAAAGCATTACCTCTAGAAGTCCTCGACCAATTCAATTCCTCTTAGCCCAAGCTTGTATGAGCGGGAAAGCCGGCCTCTTCTCCATGAAGAAGCCAACTAGGGTAGCTTCCCATGTTTTGTCCCCTTACTGCAATTCCTCAAGGCTGGGTGCGACCATCTATCTCCACGGGAGGGCTGTAGACTAAGGAGGAGCCTGTTGTGTCCCCAACCACTTGCTTCCAAGTTCTCCTGATATCAGTAGATCCCATAGCAGGTGAAGGTCCTAAGGGGGCAGAAGCAACCCTAGGAGGAGAAGAGTGTGGATTAGTGGAGGAAGAGGGGTGAGAAGGAAGTGTAGGGGGAACAAGAATAGGTTTTGGGGAAGACTTAGGAGGGGTAGATTGGGGGGAATTGCGGGCTGTTTGAGGGAAAATAAGGGGTTTTTGAAGGATGGATAGGGGAGGGAAATCAGAATCCATCAATGCTGAGATTGAGTATAATGCAGGTGAAATGCAAGAGAAAAGCAGGGACAGGAAGAAAACCAAGAAGTCGAGGAAGAGAGGAGGCAGAACAGAAGAAAAGCTGTGGCTGGTATAGCAGAAGCAAGAGGAGGTGAAAGAGGCAGCTGAAGGAGAGAAAGAGAAACAGGTGAGAGCAGAACAGAGTCTAAGGCAAGGAGGGGGAGCACCGGCAGCTAACTACCGACGGCTAGGGCATCATGAGGTCGGCGGCTAGGGCATCATGAGGTCATGTACGGTTCGTAAATTTTTATGAATCCTTCGGCTTTTTCTCAAAATTTGGGGTTTAGATTCTCTGTAACGAGTATTTGTTTTTACCCTTTTTTATGCTAAAAATGATGCCCCGTTATATCTGTTAGCAAAAAAAATGATGTTATTTTTTTATGCAGAACAGGGTTAAAAAAAAGTGATTGTTTAGATAAGCTTTTGAGAGGATAATAAATACTTTTCTTTGTCATAAAAGCTTTTTAAAAGAAAAATTAGTGTTTGACTGTAAAATAAAAAAGTATTTCTTTAATAGATATGACTTTTTTGGCAGTCGAAATACAGCTTTTTAAGAATCAGAATAGCCTCTCAAATGCCTTTTTCGAGTAAAATTTCAGATCAATTAATGAGCTTATTTTTTAGTTTCTTTTATCTTTATGTTTTACACATAATTCTCACATTGCTCACAATATAATAAAATACATAATTTATTACGTATTTAACTATTTACTCAACTTGAATATTTATTATGAGATTTATATAATATTATTTAGCTTTTTATATGTTTTAATACTTATTTTTATATTAGTTTTACTTATGTTATAATTCATATAAAAGATTTAGTTAAATATATTTCCATTTATTTTTCATATGGTTTAAAATTATATAATAATTAATATATTGTACTTTGCATATTGTTTAATATAATTTAAATAATATTTATATGCATAAATAATTTTTATTACAAAATAAAATATAGTTAAAAATAAAAGTACTTTTTATTTTTATGATTCCAAATAGTCTACTATACAAAGTTTTTTCAAAAAAGTTCTTTTTTAAATTACAGCTAAATAGTCAACCAGCTTTTTAAAAATGTTCTTTTAAAAAAAATCTTCAAAAAAAAACCCTACTAGTATAAGTCCAACCAGACTAAAAATCTACTAATCAAGTGCACTCATCGTACTTGTAATATAGTCCAGTGATACGAGTATCGTTCTCAATAGGACTATAAGTTCTAGTAATAGCTGTCTTTCTATTATCTAATCAAAATAAGTTATAGAATTAAAAAATAATTAATTAAATGAAAATTACAAATCTAAAATAAAAAATAAAGTAATAAACAAGAATGAAATAATGAAGATCCCTGCTTAGAAATTCTTTACGTACACCGTTTTATCTTTAAAAACAAGAGACTAAAACCATGAATATGGTCTATGTTCTGAAACATTCAACAAAGATCCGTGTTATATATACATGTGTTACTCAACTACTCGATAATTACACTCTAAATCATTAATTCTTTAAGTACACCGTTTTATCTTTAACCAACTTAAGTGCAAATTCCTACAAAAACCATCAAAAAAACAAGCAAAATACTCTCAAATTTATGTTTAAAATATTTTTTAAATAGTACTTTTGACAACTCTTAAATATGTCCACTCTCCAAGATACTTCCTAGAATTCAACTAAGGCTTTTTCTTCAACAAAGTCAAGAGGAACATTCTTACAATCGATCATTTTTATCTTTTTGTAAAGAGTTACCTGAGTTAGGATTTTTTGTTTATTTTATCTGAGTTAGAATTTTCTGTTCATTTTATCATGTTTCTTTCTATCCTATCCCATAAATCTCAGTCATTCATTTATGTAGGTCTCACATGAATCTCGTATAAATAAATAGCTGAGATTCATGAGATAGGATAGGAACATGATAAAATGGACAGATGATCCTATCCCAAGTTATCCTCCTTCCAATCTTCCTTCTCATAAGTGAAATTTTACAACTTACTTTGATAATTAGGCTCCCACACTTCCTAATACAGCAATAAAAGCTTAAAAACACCGTAAAAAAAACTCTTTAAATAAGTTTATAAAATACTCAAATTGTTTTTTTAAATCAAAACCAATAAGAAACTGCATATTTATAGCCTTTGAAACTCCATGTAAACTTCGGAGCCAAAAATTTGTCTTTACAATGACTAGTTGTAGTACATTCGTTGACCATGTCCATTTCTTATGAAAAAAATCATATGGGTCGACCAATGTGAACTTGTTTAAGAAAAGTAATATGTTGGGACATTGGTTAGACCAACATAGATGCAACATATTTTTTTATAACTTTAACGTATATTAGTTGACTACTGACTTACATTAGCCAACAAATATAATTAAAATCTTGTTTTCAACGTGTTGTTTCATCAAAAAATGAAGTCATTTATGGTATTCACATTTTGTTAATTATCATTTATCATCAAAATATGAATTGAAACATCTCTTAATTCAACACATAAGATTTGACATATTTATAAGTTTATAAAATCTAAATTAAGAATTAAAAAAGGAATAAAATTTAACATATTCATATTTTATTAATTAAGCACAAGTTAAGCAAATAATTAACTTTATTAAGGAAATTCATACTAAGATCAAATCACCTGCGACCTTCTATTACAATAATAATAACAATACCTAGTATGAATATTTTTTATATGTAAAATTTAAAAAAGTCCAATAATACATAGTTTTATTTAAAACGATCCGAAAATAAATCCTAAGACTCCAAACACGCTCAGCCCTCTTGGAAAACTTACAACACTCTTTAACATAATGCGAAAAAAGGCAAAAATAAGTAAAAGATTGAACAAAAATAGCATTGTTCATGGATTAAAAAACACTATTTTAAAATAAAATATAATTAATTTAAGTATAAAAACTTTTCTTGGTAGGGCACCGAAAACTTTGGCTTGTTTGTAACATCACTTGACATTTCCCGTACGAGGAAAACAGCGACGAGCCAGTGACTATCGAACACGAGGTCAAAAGCCCAAGCCAACGAAAAGTAATTGTATGAATAGTACGTTTCGGAGTTAGAGAATCTAACAAAAGCCGAAAGGGTGCTGCTGGTTCGTATCGCACGTGCATAGAATCGACAACCATGACCTCACACCGGTTCCAACTTGCCTGCGTCTTTGACTCAAAACAATGTAATTTGGTCCTCCTAGACTGCCTCTGGTCAAATAGTTCAACTGTCCGTTTTTAGTTACTTGCCCGCAAAACTTCTTCAACCAAGCCTTCTCCGTTTGCCCAGTATAAAGCCGCACACAATCCTCCCCTCATAACAACACTCCAAAATATCGTTCAAACTGGCCAGAGTAGACCGAGAATCCACATCAAAGCAAGGTATATATATATTTATTTCCTGCCAAGAACTCCAGAAGATATATAGATCATAAAACTTTCTATACCGGGAAAGACTCAGTGAGGAAACGGCAAGAAAAGTGTAGTCAACTTGCAATAAAGCGATTCCCAAATGGCACATGACGAGATAAAGGTGGTGCTTGTTGACACTCAGTACGTCGTAGCTGATCCCAAGAGCTTCAAGTCCGTGGTTCAGAGTCTCACGGGCAAAGATTCATGCGTTTCCTGGATCGAGGAGAGCTCGTTTGTGGGGCAAAAGAGGAAAAGACCTGTTGGTGGTGGCAATAATAACAGAAGAGTTGGGATTCCAGGTAGTGGAATTGAAAGTAGTTCTGACAATGCCGATTTGAGGTTCACAAAAGGGTTGTCGTTTAAGGATTTGGATCGAATGATGATAGAGCTGCCTCCGATGGAGGAATGGTACAAGTTGTTGGCTGAGACAATAACCTAGTTTAGTAGTTTCGTAAGAATGTAACATCGTGTATCTATTCTCTTGTATCTGCGGATTTTTCGTTTTCATTTCATCTTTGTCTCTCTCTGTTAATTCTCCATTTAGCAAGTCTTTGAGATGAATGAATTTAAAATTTTCCATATCTTAAGGGAAACACTGAGCAGACAAGTCTGCTTACATGGTGAAAACAACATACAACTTCTAAAAGCCATAGTAGATGCAAATAAAGTTATGTACTGACTACCAAAAAGAACAAAACTTAAAGAACAATCAGAAAGTTGAGGTAAACCAACTATTCTGTACTTTACAGCAAGCAAGATATCCGTGATCAAACTAGTTATATTGACTAAACTCCTATTAACAAGCTCTCCAAACATGGTAATTCACAACAAATCAAAGAAACGAAGAACTTCTGAGTTTGCAGCTTCTCCACAACTGCTTCTTGGCCAGTTGAAACTTTCCAATCCCATTCTTAACAGGTGTTTGAATGTTAACATTTGGATAATAAACTAGACCACACAAATTAGTGACAAAAGGGAATTTTAGACTCTCATCTACCAGGGCAAAGCTGACAGAAAGAATCACCAAATATGTAAGTAATCTCTTTTTATTGTTTTTTGATGGGATACAATAGAACTATGTTTTGGCAGTCAGAAATTCCACCAATCTAGCTACTCTTTGGTTTTTGCCTCAAATTGATTCCCAGGCAGACTTACCAGAAAAAGAACCTGTAGTAGATGGAAGCTAGAGGACATAGTTAATCAGGAGTTCCTGGTATAGGAAAGAGAACTCCATAGCAGCAGCTTGACGGGAAACGATTTCTTTAGATCTGGAAGACCCCAAAATCCAATCACTTCTCCCGATCATCTCATAACTTTGATGATGGAGGGCTTGTAGGAATCGTGTAAAAGAAAATAATCTTTAACTTCATTTGTAAGGATGTGTGCGAAGACGATCCCGTACCTGGCTAGTCGATTGATTATCAACGGTGAAAGAGTATACGTATCAACCATCCAATGAACATTCTAGCCGTAATAAGTTGGTGGTCCTGCTTAAGTAAAACGAATGGTAATCTTAGTTTTTCGAATTGTTCATGGGGACTCTCATTTAATCTGCGTACTGTACATAGGACGTTAACACCTGGAGGAGATGCTTACAAAGCGACATCCTTGTCGCAACAAGATAAGGTCAAAGAACGCTTTGATCTTCTGTATAAAGGTGATTGGTTGTCGGTAGTATTCATTTTGTTACCGTGTCACGAGGTTAAAGAAGGATGATGAATAGGCTTTGGTAGTTGGTTCACAATGTGGTAAGAAGAGGATAACGTGGCGTACGTAGGAACCATACGAGACCTTGTAATGCATTACAACTTGGGCTGGATGCGGAGGAAAACTGGATGAAGAGAGTTCGGAAATAAGAGGGAAAGTGAGGTGCAATTAAGGAGAAAGAAGAAGAACGGTATAGGGTAAGGCAGCTAGCTAGAGAATCATCAAAGTCAAGAACCCACCTAATTCCATAGACATATTCCACGACGAAGGATTACTCTTGGACGAAGTTCGTTTCAATGTCCTCCTACATACGTATCTTTCGTATTGCATCCCTGTATCTTTTCTTGACAATATGAACAATAATAATCGTAGGATAACCAAAGACAAAGGGAGCGTAGTAAACCATGGGCTTCGCTTTCAGGAATAGGGAAGACTACTTCCATTGTAGTTACGTAAAGCCTATAATTGGTATTTCGAGCAAAGGGGTATCCTGTCAGGACTGCCAGCGTCCTCGGGAGTCGGGACCATTAAACCCGAAAATGAAAGAAAAAAAGAAAACTTCTTCAGGGCCACCCACAGCCATACGAACTGAAAAGGGCATATTTTTTCTCTACATCGGAAAGGATAAACAGGAATCTAAATCTTATCTTTCTGTCCCATGTGATTTTTTAGTCTGAAATCTTTATGATATGAATTCTATAAGCTTGGTCCAAGGTTAGACTTCAGCCGACTCTTACTGCTCTCGTACGAATATCGAATAAGTATACTGAGAATCTCTTTGTTTCAAGTTGCTAAGAATCTCAATATACATGGTTGCTTACTCCAATATCTTAGAATGCTAAATTTCATCTAGCTAGATAATCCAAAACCAACTTGAATGCTAAATTTCATCTAGCTAGATAATCCAAATCCAACTTTTCTGTGCACAGAATGCATAATTGTCATACAATTTCTTCAAAATTTTTAATGTCTTTAGGTGTTACACTCTAACACACTGTACTATTCCGAATTGACTCTACTACTTACTTTATTACCTCAAACTATTTCTTCATAGTCAAATTAACAATATATGTAAAACAATACATATAATATAGCCTTTCTCCGATTAATAAGCTCCCAATCAATAACTTATTCTTCATTTTTTGATCATGGCATCATTTGTGCTATAATTTTCCAAAGTTATGGTTGAGAGCTTTGGGTCATTGTTATAATTTATTAAGCACTCATCCATTACAACCTTTCATTTATATATGACGCTAGCATATGTATAAACCTATCATTTAAAGATATGAACAAACATCAATTATAACATAATCAATAAATAAATAATGACAAAAAAAACATAATTTACCTCATTAGTTGATTTCATAATAGTTTGATCATTGTCAAAATAGTGTGTCGTCATCATCACGTAACTCTTCTTTGGGTTGTCGGCCATTCATATATCTAATGTGAGGGGTACTCTTATGTGAATACTCAATCTTCAAAAATAAATCATCGTAAATTTTGAAAAATATCTTTTTTTTGGTATTTTAAGTCATGATCTTGAAATTTAGTTGAAATAACATGACAAACATCTTAAAGTTTTTGTTATCGATAATGAAAAATGACTATTCAACACCAATGATCATCTTGGCTAGTAAAAAACTTTGATTTGTTATTGTTTTAACTTATAAAAGTCATTTTAACCTTCCATTTCATTATATTAAAGATAAAAAATTGACATTCTAATACCATCTTCTTTCTATTTCATGACTTCAAATATCTCTTCAAATTAAAGGTTTTACCTTTAGAACTTTCAGCTAACATTTTATGATAATAATTACATTACCCCTTTTCAACTTTATTGCTTGATCTAGTTTTGATAAAGTGATTCAAGACATCACTTCTTAATAAACCAATTTCTTCATCTTAAACCATTCCTTCACTTGGTAATTACTGTTGGGTATCGTATTAGAACTCTCTACTAATGTACTGCTACGTATCAAATTAGAACTTTTCATTTAAGGATTATGCTCATCCATCTAAAGAGATAACATAAATTATTCTTTAGAAATAGCATAAACTAATTAAAATTGAGACAAGTTTAAATTAAATATATTATACACTTCAACAATGAATATGCCCTTACATTATCCATAAGTACTTATAAACTAAGATATTTACAACTAATCCAAAGGGTAGATATTAGATAAAAATTCTAATTAACTCATGACGTCAAAGTCTTTCCATTAGATAGCTTTTGAATTAAACTCAAAAGGTTAGAGAAATAGGGGTACATCACTGTCTCATTGGTTGGACGAATAACAATAGGAATTTTCAAATTTGATTTACTAGATTTTGTCACCCACGTGACCTAAATTAAAGAAAGAGCAAGCTATAAAGTTGTTAAGATATTTCAGTTCTAGTTTATGTGCCATAGAAGAGAAAACTCTATAAGAAATTAACAGAACTTCATATATAGCTGTAAATGCTAGAGATATATCAATGAAGCAACACCCTTTCATCAATCATGGCACACATTTTGCATCTTCTCTTCTATTGTTTGGTGTAAATGAAGTTCCAAACTTCTATAAAATGTTTTAAAAAAGTCATGATTTCATATTTTAGAAAAAAAAGATTAGGAATAAATAAATATTGCTATATTGTTAGCATCGTCCAATAAAAAAATTATACTCCCGTAAGGAAAAATTAACCATTAATCTAACATCAAACATCAATTCTAAAGTTCTACTCCTATGAGCCATTTCCCTCTCTAAATGTTTATGTTATAATGTAATTTATCCACTAAAAATAACTCAAAATGATTTACAAATAGAAACAAAGTAACTCTAAATTAATGAAGCATCCTTGAAAAATTCATGAAAGAAAGCTTCCAATGAAACTTTTTCATGAGTACCACAAAATAGCTACCCAAAAGCTTTACCAACAAAACACAAATATTAAAACCTCCTACCCACAAAATAAAAAACGCTTACAATATTCTACTTATTAGGTTGGTCTTAATGTAGAATGTCTCCCTCTATACACTAAAAAGCTTTCTCTACTGAATGTTGGATAGTGTTCAGATCCGTTAATCTCAGAGTAATTTGTTTATTATGAATAAGTAAATTATATCAATATAACAAAAAAAAACTATAAGAAACATGTTAAATGGGTGTTCGGAATATACTTAATTTACTTACTACAACTTCATTTATATATCGTTCAAAAATAGGTTAAAGAGGACTTTTAGGCAACCGGTCTAATTGTAAGAAGGGATTTTCGGGTGATTAGCAGTGAGGAGGACTTCCAAAAAATTGGTAGAGGACTAGAGGAACACTGGAAAAGTTGGCAACGACAGCAAGAAAATAAAAGGAGACAAAGTCACCATGATTTTATTTTAATTATACTACAATGACTGAAGGGAGAAGAAGAGATATAGACACGAGGATTTTGTTCATACTAAAACAATGTTAGTTTGCTGATAAGCATAACAACATTGTTTTAAAATGGACAAATTAGTTCAACATTGTGTTGGGAAACAATGTTCTTTCACCTATTCCCAAACAATACTACTTGGACATTGCTTAAATAAGACTTTAGAATTCAAGTTGTGCCAGGCTGTAAAGCTCAAGTTCAAGCTCAACTCAAAATCTAAAAGTTTTCTAAAAAATGATGTAAGCTTAACTTGAAGCTTGATCAAATTGGTCCTAACCTATTAATTGAGGGCTAAACTAAATCAGATCCGGGCACAAATGCCAAATTTAGACATTGAGATAATTTTTTTCTTTTTTCTAATAATCATAAAACAAATAATTATGTTTAATTAAAGCGGAAGGACTATCTCCCCATCCAGTAAAATCTAAACACAATTATATTATTATTGTAAAGATGATTAATTTGGGATTGAGTGACAAAATAATTAGAACAAATTTTGTGTATAAATAATGCAAACCCAAATTAAGGTGGACATTGATTTTCCTAGAGGAAGAAACTTTCTTGCTTTTCATTTCTCACTAAATGGCTTATCATGATAAGTTCTTATAACATTTTAAGTTTATATGAACTTACCAACAATTCTACTTTATATTTAAGAGAATTTTAGTTCTAAAAATAGTTAAATTATTACTTTTTTAAATAACCTTTTGAACTTTTTTCAATTCTTGTTTTTTAAATATAAAATTTGATATCGATCATTTATATAAGAAATCACAATCTTCTCATTTTCAAACTCTTAATATTTTTATTAAGACCTATTTCATAATAAAAGTTATTTCATTATTTTTAATATTAAAATTAGTTATTTTTTCACCTTTTCAACTAAAAGTGTTAAGAATTGTCCATTTTTCACAAACCTACTATTGACATCATTTCTCATCCTCATTGCTTCTGAATGTTATGGGTCTACTAACTTTTGCTTGATTTGATCCTATTGCAACTTCGTATTATTGGAGATCCACTCTAATACCAGTTGTAATAGTTTCAATCTGAATTAACCTAACAATAACTCAAATTTGGACTCAAGAGTATCACCATAAAATAACTACTTAAAAGTTGATTAATAATATTTTTATATAAGTATAAAATAACCTTTCATATTATATTTGATAGACTCAATTTCTATATAGTATGTGACAATCTTCTATTATTGAACCATTGATATCCTTAACAAGGCTAGATTTATAACCTTCCATCCTTTTATAATATGGAACTAGTTCATTCCAATATCTTAAAAACCACCTATTGGTCACAGCTCTTATACTAATACTATTTTCTACCTTCACATCTTTGGATGTTACAATTCCACCAACTTTTACTTGTTTTAACTCTTATGAGACCTTGAACTCTTTTCTCTTATTTTTGTTACAAGTGTTTCTTTATTTTTATGATGATTTGTTTTAGTTATAAATTTATGGTCAAAGTGTTATGCTTTAGAAGCTTGATTAAATTATTGAATTTGTATATTCGTTAGGATGGTGTACAATGTGATTGAATTGAAACAAAATAAGAAGGTTTAATAAACAAGCATGTTAGTTTAATATGTAACTAAAATTGAACACTATTTGATGTTTTGAGCATAAATTTTTAATAGAAATATTACGTTAAGGCTATTAAAAAAGTTATAAAATTTTAAAGAGGAATATTACATTTCATAGGTGACATCAAAAGTTGATTTCAAACTCGAATAGAAAAATTTATAAATTTGATAAAATAAACTTGTAGGTTCATTTTTTTCAACATTTAATAGTATTTGATATTTTGATCATCGCTTTAGGTTAAACAAATTGAATCAAAGTAATTCAATATATTTTGAAAAGCTGAGAGAATTTTCAAAAACTTTTAAGAAGACACCTAAGCTTGATATCTACTATCTCATGGTGACAATGTCAACCTTCATAAATTAATGTTCAACTAGCCGAAAAAATTGATAGACTAGCTAATAAATTCCACAAAATTTAGTTTTTAAGAGCAACTAATCCAATGATTTCTTTTATTTTTCTTAAGCAAAAAAAACTGATAAAATTTTAGAGGAAAGAGGAAAGGAAATGAGAGTGACTATTTTGAAGGTGAATATAAAAATTCTAACATTGTATCCTTCAGTTTTAAAGCATCTTTTGATTGAAAATAGTAGTATATGCTAATTAATGTTTTCTAGGTTAGTTATTTTTATTATTTACACATCTTAAATAATTTATTGAATGTCAAATTATTATTTTCATGCTTAAATTGATTGAAATTAAGTTATTTCAAAAATTCCATGCAGAAGTTATGGTCAGTTTAAGACTTTGTTAAATTGATGAGTTCAAGAGACCTAAATATGTTTACTGAGTTTAAAATTGCATGATTGTCGGCATATAACTACTAATATGCATACAAAGTGTATTTTCATGCATTAAAAAAATATCATCAATAACTTAGATGTTGTATATGGTTGCAAATTATGGTGTTGAAGCCTGTGTATAAATGATGTGATATATGTATTTTGCTTTATACATGTTGGGATATATTGTACGGCCTTTGAGGGGTTTGTGCAAACTTGATGTGACAATTGGTTAAGGACTATTAATTTGGTGTCAGAATGAAGCATATATCATGTCATTAATTGAGGCAAATTAGCTGACGTTAGAATGGAGAATGTATCATTGTGTTGCCCCAAGCATAATATCTAGCACCAAGTTTGGGTGTTTATATATAGGTTCTTTGATTAGGATAAATTAGTTAGCATCTATTTTGGACATATACAAGAAATTGTAACGTGAATTTGTTTTATGTAAGAATGTCATTATTATTTTGTTCATTTTTTAAGGTATTTATATTATGACTTTTCTTGATAGGTACGTATTTTAAATATATATTTAAAACCTAATTAGTTAGCATCTATTTTGGACATATACAAGAAATTGTAGGGTGAATCTGTTTTATGTAAGAATGTCATTATTATTTTGTTCATTTTTTAAGGTATGATTTTTCTTGATAGGTATGTATTTTAAATATATAAATAAATAAATAAATAAACTTTATTATAATATTTATTTAATTGGTATATACTAACCTACATTATGTATTTTTTAAGAATTATACCCTATAATAAAAATATAAGAATGTAGATGTAAGTTTTGAACGTGTGATGATGAAATACAATGAAAACTTCCCTGATTGGCTACTGGGTATGTTGCAAAGAAAATAATAGAAAGTGACGAGAGAGGAGAAGTTACACCTTCATTGAAAACAATTTTCAGTTTCAAGAACATTCTATACTCCTATTTCTCTATTTGTCTAACCCTACTAATCTACACTGTACATGTGTCAATATCTCAATACTATAAGATATATACATCTGTCAACATTTCAATTTCCCACTTTTCTTTCACAATACCCCCGACAAGATTGATGTCAGTAACGTTCATCTTGGAGAGCAAGCTTTTGAATTGTGAACATCCCAATTGCATTGTTAGAAGGTCTGCTAGCTAATCAATTGAGGGTATGTAATGTAAAGAAACAGTTCCATCTAAGTATTTCATAAATTGGCAATCAATTTTTATATGTTTTGTTCTTTCATGAAATTCAGGATTTTCAGCTATGCTCAGTGCTGATTTGTTGTCACAGATAAGGGGAACTGCTCGTTTATGTTGAATTCCTAACTATTGCAAAACTAACAAAAGCCAAATAATATCAAATGTAGTGGTTACAAGTGCTCTATATTCTGCCTCAGTTGATGATCTACTCACTATAGGCTGCTTCTTTGTCTTCCAACTCACGAATGCCCCAAGAATATGTAGTACCCTGTTAGTGATCTCCTAGTTTCTAGACACCCTACCCAACTTGAGTCACTGAAAGTTGTGAGTGTAAAGGATGATTCAATAGGAAAGAACAAACCTTGATTTGGGGTTCCTTTGACATATATCAATACCCTTACTACAACTTAAGAATGGATCTTTGTAGGGAATTCCATGAACTGCAAAAGCTACTGCACTGTATAAGATAGATCAGGTCTTGTGTTAGTTAAGTATTGTAGCTTTCCAAAAAGTCTTCTATAAGAGCTTGCTTCTTGACCATTTAACAAGTCAACTTATGATTTTTGCAGTTTAGTGTTGATCTCAACTGGAGATGACAATGGAGTACATCCTAACCAACCACATTCTTCTAGTAATTCCAGTGCATACTTTCTTTGACATAAAAACAGACCCTTGCTACTCTGGCAATTTCAATGCCTAAGAAATACTTCATATTCCTAAGGTTTTTAATGGTGAACAATTCATGAAGATATTTCTTAATAGTAGTAATAATTTGCATATTTGACCTTGTCACTAATATGTCATCAACATATAAAACTATAATTGTGAAATCTTATTCAGTTCTGAGAGTAAATAAAGAATAGTCTATTTATGATTGTACAAAACCAAAGAACACAAGTGCAACTGTCAATCTTTCAAACCACTGCCTAAAAGCTTGTTTCAAGCCATACAAACTCTTCTTGAGTTTGCAGACCATATTTTGTGGTGCCTCAAAGCCAGGTGGAGGGATCATATATACTTCTTCTTCTAACTTTCCATGTAAGAAAGCATTGTTTATATCCCATTATTTTGCAGCCATCAGTGCAAAAATACATCTAATTATGGTGAGTTTTGCCACAGGAGAAAATGTGTCAAAGTAATCAATTCTCTCCTATTGTGTGTATCCCTTAGCTACAAGTCTAGCCTTATACCTCTTTATTGTACCATCTGACTTATACTTCACTTTATAAACCCATTTGTTACATATTGATGACTTTCCTGGCGGTAATGGCACCAAGTCCCAAGTCTGATTATCTTCAAGTGCTTTGATTTCTTTGTTCATTGCTTCACACCATAATGAATCTTGAATCTCTTGGTTATAAGTACTAGGTTCTATGTTGCTAGATATGGATAAAATGAAAGATTTGTAGGGTTGTGATAACTTATCATATAAACTTGTGTATTGAAGTGGAAATGGAGAACCATCAATCACATTGATCCTAGTCATAGAAGATGACATAGGATTACCTGAGTTCTTTAGCCTAGGATATTTGGTGTGATAGTTTTCTAACCATGAGGGTGGTTTTCTTAGCCTAGTAAATCTTCTAGGTGCTATGATATGAGATATTTGGTTATTTTTAGGAAGTGATAGCTGTGGTGTAACTACTTTATTTGATTCATCATCATTGTCGTCAAGTTGTTGAAAGATTGATTCTTCTAGTGTTTCATGGTCAGGGTGAACCTCTGAGCTTAGGATATGTTTTGTGTTACTATCATGAATGATTAAAGGGACAATGATATTTGGTGTTTGATGGTTTGATTCAATGTGGTGGTAAGGAAACACATTCTTATGAAACTTCACATCTCTAGAAACAAAAACTTGCCTAGTTTTCAGACTCATGACTTTGTGCCCTTTGACATTTGGTGGGTATCCTAGGAAGATGCAAGCTTGTGTGCTTGCATCAAACTTATGCCTTGATCTATTTAATGTTGCTGCATAACATAAGCAACCAAAGACTTTGAGGTGATGATATTCTAGTTCTTTTGAGTAAAGGAGCTTATGAGGAACTTGGTAATTTATGGATGAAGAGGGTAATAGATTTATAAGGTGACAGGATGCCTGGACACAATCTCCCCAAAAGTGAAGTAGTAGGTTTGCTTGGAATCTTAAGACTCTGGCAACATCTAGTAGGTGTTGGTGTTTCTTTCTACTCTGGCATTATGTTCAGGTCTTTCTACACAACTGAGCTGATGAATGATTCCTAGTGCTGGACCCCGATCCCGGAGCCCAACTATCCAGTACATACTACCGAATTCCCTTGGGCCCAAGTCCCGACCCACTTGGATGACTCGCCGGGACTGATAAAAGATTAGAAATGCGGAAGCATTCATGCAT